>AMYF01000093.1:0-241465 GCA_000315175.1 Herpotrichiellaceae sp. UM238 | reverse complement strand
ATCGAACGCGGTGTTGCAGTTCTATGGTGGTCCACTTCCCTGTAGGTGGAGTTACAGAACCAACCCAGATGAAGTGGGCATTTTGCGATACTATGATTCATCTCACTCGATTTGCCATGATCATTCTCGCATCCCGATCTTCACCCACCAACCACCTCTCTGCATTTTCTTACAATGGGAGTCACTCCTACATTGCTGTCATTATTGTATTAGTGCTGGTGCTCGTCGATCTAGCTGAGGAGACCTTTCGCCGCTACTTCGATCGTTGTCGACCATTCTTTCCGCAGTCTGCCGCGACCGGCTCTTCTACCATAGCAGTACGCCACGTTCTAAACGAGACCAACCCGGGTCTTTTACAGCCATGGGAGCCAAAGAAAGAGCAGCGCATCGGGGCAAGAAAGCTGCTAAGGGCAGCATGAAAGGTCAGCCCAGATCACAGAAACAGCTCAATCAGTCAATTTTGGGTACGGAATCTGGGCAGACATCTTGCTTGCGAATCAGCTAACAAGCCCACAGTCCCTGATCTGCACCCGGCCTCACGGTCAAGGTCTCTCCAGAGTTGGGGCAACTTTGCGCAGTTCGGCGGCGGTCAGCATGGCTTCAGCATGAGTGAAGAGGCGAGAAATACTGATAGGAGAGCATTCGACTGGAGTTCAACTTCTTTACGTTCCAAGGGAATCGCTTTCGTTAGTGCTGGGCCATTGAAGAGAGACGAGGATGCTTGGAATACAGTCAGCGAAGAAGATACCCCTCAGAAACAGTCAGATGCTGAGCCATTTACGCAACCACGCGAACCGGAGCAGTTTCAAGCACCACCGCTGGAAAGGAATGCCCCGAACGAGCCATCACTGGAGGTTCAGATCGAGGTAGAGACTACAGAAATAGTGTCTCGCGTCAGAAAATCGCCGCCGCCAGTCGAAGAAAAACTATCTGTGACAATTATTAAAAACCGGGGAGCTTCGCCTTCTTCGGACAGCGAGGAGGAGATTGTGTTCAGTGGCAGAGCTGCTGGTAGCCAATATCAGAGTAGGAGACCGACGCCGGCACCACCACCGCTCACATCTCCAAACCAAATTCCCACCCCTTCGCCACAAAAAGTAGCAGAAGAAACAATTTTGCCACACACTGCCCCACGAGCCTCTCATGCCACGACAACGAAGTCAAAATCTCCGAATTCAGCAACAGACCTAAATCCACCTGTTGGAAATTCAAGCTCTACTCGTGCCAAAAAGCCGAGCCGGCTTCCCTTTGGTGGCAGATACACCGATGATGACCTGATGCAGGACTACATCGATAACATGGCTCTTGACGACTCGGACGAAGAACCAGATGATGACAGAACAGAGCAGAATACGGCACGAACGAAGTTCAAGAAGACTGAATCCATTCGCATGTTCAATGGTGATGGCCTCGAGAACGAGAAAGTCCAGACAAGTGGCAAGAAAAAAGTCCCAGCAAATATACCCGACCAGCCAATCGATTGGGACTCGGACGACTTGGCTGACTTTGACGATCTGAGCACTACTGACGAGGAAGTTGAGGACATTGGTCAAGTGATAAGGCACCGAACACGTACGAGTGGTGCTCAGTATCTTGTTGTCGCCATCGGCGCAGATGCTAGCGACGCCAAATGGATGCTGCACAGCAAGCTGCGCTCAGAGAGCGCAGTCAGGGAGATACAGATATATGAAGATATCCGGATGATGGATGTCGAAGAACACGATCTCGACGATGACGATGACGAGGACGATAGTGACGAAGACCAGGACGAAGAAGCTCTGCAATATTTGATCGACCACATCGAATCTGAAGATGACGAGAACGCTCGCATTATGAGCTACACTTCACGCATGACGGATGAGCAAATCGCAAGAGCACTTGCTAAGCAGGAGGAGCTGGGGCTTGGTAGTGACGAGCTGATGCTTTTCGATGGTGAAGCAGCAGAAGGCGAAAGCCCCATGGATGATGCGTTCGGAGGTGGAGACGATTTTATACCGTTCAGTGTTGGCAAGCACACCTCTAATAGAGGCCGGTCGAGAAGGAACAAAAAGGGTCAACGAGAGAGCTTCCCTTCAGCTGAAGCATTTGCAGATGCGCTCGAACAGGATCCGTACGGTGCCTTCGACATCATGGATTTTGACAGACCGAGTCTCCGGCCTAAGAAGAAGGGCCGCAAGTCTGACTTCCCATGGGATCTTGGTGATCTTGACGGTGAGCTGCGAGATCAGCTTGTCAATACCTGGACCAAAGATCGGGAGAAAAAGGCTGAGCGGAAGCGTCAGAAAGAAGAAGCTCGGCTTGTTGCCAGTCTCGAGGCAGAAGATGCCAATGATCCTGGTGTGATCAAGGCACGAATACGTCAATTCCTTCTTCAGGATGTTGACACGCTGAAGCTTTCCCCGATGGATTCGCAGATAAGAGCGGCGGTTCATCGGTTGGCTAAGGCATTGAAACTCAATTCACGTTCTGAAGGCAAGGAGGGTGTCGGTATCGGAAGATATCCTGTTCTCACAAAGACTCCGCGCACATCGTATTACACAATTGAGACAATCTGGGAGATTGATGCTCTGATGAACACGAGCAAGTTCTTCCCAAAGAGTCTCTTTGGCCGGTCGAAGAAAATGTCTCGATCCAGTGGGGTTGCACGACCGCGACGAGGTGGCGGCGGCATCATGTCGGGTGCTACCTACAGGGATGGCGAAGAGGTAGGTGCGAGTGCTCCAGAGATTAGTGCCGACAACAAAGGTCGTGCAATGCTGGAGAAGATGGGCTGGACCTCGGGCATGGCTATTGGTGCTGAGGGCAATAAAGGGAATATCACCCACATCAAGCACATTGTGAAGACCACGAAGGCTGGCTTGGGCTAAATGGCAGCCGGCTAGTGGTTCCCAACCTGAGTGTGTGGCTTCCTTTGACGGGTAATCGGGGAGTTTCGATCCTGTCGGCTATGTGAGAGGCCCGTCACGTCTCTGCTTAGCGCATTTCGTGGATTCCGAGCTCTTTTCAAAGGCAATATGCTCGCAAAGTTTTACCCAGTGCAGTCCATCAGATAATAAGTTCTGGCTGTGGCCCTCGAGCAATGTGACTGCAGCTTGGTGGCACACCGGCTTGCCAAGTCCGTGAAGTAATCGGACGTCGATATACCTCGCTTTTCCTACTTCCCTTTCTCATAAATGACGCGTGCCACTCGCTCGACCGTGATACCACGACCAAATTATGAGCGACTTCGAAATAACGGGCCATAGGCCTGGATGCGTCCGACCAAGTATTACCTGAAAGATGCAATTTAAACCGTCGCTGTCATAGAAAGAACGCGGACCCAAACACAGCTGGGCCGGGAGCAATACGGTAATGAGGTCAATATCGCGAATATGCACCTTGCCCATCTGGTGGCGTAGCAGGTATACACTTCGATCAAAGTTGTGCAGTTGTTCATGCCAGCCGGAGCCTGGTGGGATGCCGTTTGTGTAAGAGCAGGCACAAGTTGCCGCTCTTGACGTCTTGTTGTCGAATTGTCTCTAGAGGCAATTGCGAAACAAGTCCGATATTAGAACATCAGGTAAGGAGCAAGTACACAGGTTGTCACAACTTTCACCGACTGTGTCAACACCAATCTGGTATTCTGGGCCGATGGTCTACCATAAAATTGCGACACAAAGTGCCAGTGTCACGGATATCCTTAGCTGTCCATCCATCCATTTGATTCGGCGCTACTTCCGCTGTCATCAAAGCTTCGTCTTGTCTGCTTACTCACTTTTGCTTCTACGTCGTGCTCAGAGCACAAATTCGACCTTTCTCGCCCACGCTCAATGACGATGCCATTGTTTAGGAGGATCAAGTATCGGGCTAAAATCAAGGCACGAGGTCTTCTCGATGACACTGACGCCGGAGATATTGCTCGATCATTCTTTGACGGTGAGTCTGCGACTATTAGCCTTCGCATCCTTGCAGGGTGCGTGGGTATAAAGAGCACGGCGCTCCAGCGCAGATAACGAAGTGTCAAGAACACAAACAATACCTCCCTTGTCGATCTCAAGATGGTCAAGCCCTCCCAAACAGCTCTGTTCGTCAGCCTTTTTGCGCTCGGTGTCGTCTCTTCTGCGAAACATGACGAGACAGCGCCCAACAATATCCGCAAGCGATGGCCTCAGCAAGCACAAACGGTCACCGTCACGGAGAAAGTGACATTGACGAGTGTCAGTACGCTGACAACTTGCATCACAGGCTCTTCATCCTCGAAGGCGGCATCGACCCGAGTACCGACGACCTCTGCAACGCCGTCAACCACGAAATCATCGACGAGTCCATACTCACCTTCAGCGACTGGTCAGCCGAGTTTCGATGGCAAGTGTTGGGTTGTTCCGCAAGCGGGAAAATTTAACCACAAAAAGGAGTTTACATTCTTTCAAAGCGGCAGCCAGCTACCAAACGGACTATCTACCAGCAACTACATCGTTTATGACACCTATCGTGGCGCGCCATTCAACCACCAATTCGAGCCAACGAACGTTTACTCCGATGGAGACTTTTTGAACTTGGTGGTTCCCGGCGTTCAAAACCCAATCCAGGGCATGAGTATCAGCTCCGCCGAAGTTGTCACTACCGACGACGATATCCTGTACGCCAGTGTCCGTACCAACGCAATCATGAGCACCGTTCCAGGTACTTGTCATGGTAAGCGATTGTACCCTGATCTTGCTGGGAGGGCAAATAGATGACAGTCACTCACAGGCATTTTCTTCTATAAGAATAATCAGGTACAGTGGTCACAGACCCGCAGCACTTCCATGGTGCTAACGGGACTTGAAGCAAGAAACTGATATCGAATTCCTCACTGACCCCGCGAGCGGAGCCAACAAAATCAATGTTTCTTCATCCACTCACAATCCTCTTCCGCTCTGGTACTCAAACCAAAAGGCCCATGAAAACGCACCCGTCACGCAGCAGATTGGACCGGCTCCAGAGGATGTTAGCGCCATGCATGAGTACCGTATCGACTGGACGAAAGACTTCACGGCCTTCTATCTCGACGGAAAATTCCAAAACATCAAATACACATCAAATGTACCGTCAATACCTGGGTATTGGATCTGGAACAACTGGGCGAATGGTGATAAGGGTGAGTTCATTATGAGATAGTTTCTGACGACTGCCACTGACAATGCTTAGAATGGTCATTTGGGCCACCAAAAGAGGACAACGTCTTCATGATACAGGTCAGATTGAGATTGGTGAAAGTTGAAAGACTAACGTTGCCCAGAACATCACGATGTACTACAATAAAGCATCAGACACCAATCCCTGCTAGTGGAGGAATTCCGGCATCCCGAAGCCGCGCGGGCCGCCTCATACCGAGCCCCATGGTCCTCAGCAGCCGCTGTACGGGGTGGTTAGGGCCATCTCCACCTGTATTGGGCATATACTCTGTCTATTGCGTTGAGACTAGATCGTTGAGTTGTCCTTACTTCACGGCCCTATATGCGCTTTATCATCAAGTCGTATCGTCACCTTAGTATAGACATCAATTCAGCATCGAACTTGAATCAATGATCAGCGCAAGCTCTCTGAGAAATCCTTATCGATTCTCGGAGCGCGTCAGCATATATATGTATATACATATATGCAATTATTCCTGTGGCCAGCTACTCATCTTTCCTCGAAAGGTCATCGGGCCGACAAGGCGGCTTACAAGCGTAAGTCTATCACCTGAAGGACACTACCCTTGCTCGTCTCTTGATAATCCCTCCCATTGAGCAAATCCGATTACTGGATGTATGATGTTTTTACAAAGACCTTTACGCCCCATCGACCGTGTCGGACCCGGTCATTTTCATAACAGCCGTCCAGAAATCAGGTGGGCAGAAATTGAGGAGAACAGATTTTAAGAGCTGGAGGTCAATATGAATAGGTCGACGACGTTGTGCAAGAACATAAATATCGGTGATGTTTTGAGAGGAGATGAGAGGCTGGTGATGGAGCTTTGGTCCTGACGACAAGCCTCGAGCTTTTGCGGTGGCTTCGTGGCTCTTCGCTGCCTTTTGGTCATTTTTTACTACTAGCAGTCGGGGCCGGTTTTATACTCAGCCTTTCCTTGGCTTGTTCGCCATCAATTGCACGGTGCTTGTTATCTCCGGGCCTCAGATGATCGTGTTGGTTACCCTCCAACACTTCTTGGGTCAGTCCACAGGGGAGCATAGTGATAGCAACTGCATTCGGGGCTAGCAGGGCCTGGCAGAGCCTCAAGTCTGGCCACAGTACACAGTTTGACGTTGCATGCCTGGTGAGTGGCGCTGATGAGATTGCCTTGTTCCTGGTATCAAAAGAGCTAGAGGCAGAGAAGTCTAAATAGAAGGAGCTCGAGAAGATCAAGGTGCAAGGTCAAGATTCCGCCAGGGCTATAGCGGCTGTGAGGCAAAAGATGTGAAATAGCAAGGACGGCCGAAGCGAGACCAACCAGTGTATGTCTGAGGCAAAGGTGGAGGGTACATGGGAGTCGTGCTCAAGGCGCACAAATATCCAGCCGAAGCGGGTGGATGAGGAGGCCTATAAGTTGGCGAATAAATTCATGGGTTCGAAGTTTCCAAGGACGCCTGAGGGAGGATCTGCCATGACAACAAGGGCCAGGTGAATTATTCATCTACCCAAGCCTCTGGATTTGTGCTCTTCATTGACTTTTATTTTGTTGGCGCGCGCTTTGTGATACGGGGAAAAGACAACCTAAATCAGCCAACATCTCTGTAAGACCATGTTTGTTGCGGCCAAATCAGAAAAATTTTACCTGTCCGAAGATTGACACATCAGTAAAGGTAGAGCTGGACAGGGTTAGCGGATGCTGCAAGGTTGTCACGGAGCAGTCTCAGCAGGCTAGAGATCGTCTTGAAGCCAAGATGATCACAACAAGTGGCGCTGAGATGGATGCAAGTGGCACCAACATGAATGACTTGGCTACTAGGACGAAGGGTGCGTTTGCAACCCTGATTCAGGAGATTCATGACCTTTCTATATTCGGGTATCGAGAGGCGGAATTGCGTAAGTAACAAGAGCTGGCGTATCCATTGCAAGGAATGCAGATCCGGTCGTGCTAGTCGAAAGATGCAATGCTGATGTAAGAAGTTTATGAACTTGGGCTAGAAGGTGATGTGAGAGGAGAGACGCATCCGATGGTGACATTGAGCCCGTATATTGCCTCCTGTTTCGCCACGATGAATTCCTCGATTACCTCAATGGCACAAATTTTCGTCCCACGACACCCATCCCAATCCAACCACCAATTAGGCACAGCCCTCCGAGCGGCGTGATTGGACCCAGAGCCTTGAATCTCTGCGGGTCCAGAACCAGCAAATAGATGCTGCCGCTGAACATCGTCATTCCAGCAACCCACAAGGTCGCAGGAATTCGCTGAGCCCGATGCGGCAAGGCAAGACTCGTAGCGAGTAGTGCAACGCTATGGATGAGTTGATACTGCGCTGCTGTGCTCCAGTTGGCGATTCGAGCTGGGTCCGAGATGCGCTTCTTTAGGCCATGGGCGCCGAAAGCGCCGAGCATCACGGAGCTGGCGCCGTAGATGGTGCTGAGTGTGAAAAAGAGCGGTGATGGCATGGTGAACGATGACTGTGGTTCTGAGTGGAGGGCGTGACTGTCTCCCAGGTCTGTGGCGGATGATGTGGGTCGGAGCTGAGGTTCTGGAGATGAGACCTGCCGCGAAAAGGATGATTCCAGGAGTGGCTCTCTCTCCGGGTCGAAAGTGCGATTTTCTGGCGAAATTTGCTCCCCTTGGTCGTCCTTGATGCCACACGACTCTGCTATGTTCTCGTGGAAGCTTGGCATGAGATGTAGCGACTACGAAGTGAGATGAGAACGCGTTTGAAGTGGTCGTCTGATGCACAGTCGATTGTGGACAAGAGACGTCAGTACCTCCGTACTCATATCAGCAGATTGGTTGCCCAAAAAGTTGCCGGCGCTCAGCTCCGGAGCCGAAATACACCCGCCATGACCAAGCAGAGAAGTAAAGAACTGCTTATGTGAGCTCTGTCTCCTGCTACTTGGAACAACGCGTGTTGCGGAGACGGGATAAAGTGTGGTCCTTGTTTGCTGAGCTTTTGGATGTATTTGCCTTCTTTCCATCAATGCTGGCATCAATACGACAGGTCACAGCCAGAGTTCCTTCTTTGGACGGCATGATCAAGTGGGTGGAGACTTTAAACACCTGCATCCGGTCAAATTGTCTAGCCTTACAAGAGCTGCCTCATAGTCTCTAATATCTCTACTCGTCTTCTCCAATAGCTTGCCGAATCTGCTGTAGACCTCTGCAACTGACAAACACTGTCTGTTGGGGCTCGCTGACCACCACAGGATTCAAAATAAGTGGAGTTCTCCCCCATCACGCCCAGTCAAGCTCGAACCTGCTCCTTCCCATCATATGGTTTTGGGCTCTCTACATCCCGCCTTCAAAAAGCAAGGGTACCCCATATCGTTCAGATGCCACCAGGTCCAGCACTGACCCGAAGCTGCTACTGCCGACCTCGTACAAGGGCAACTTTAGACAGGCAAGAAATAATTCACCTCGATGAAAAGAGTGAGTATAAATGACTTGCTGCTTGCCATACTTAGAGCCTGTTTCTCAACAAGATATCCTTGCTCAAGCCAATGCATCAAAAGTACCAAGATCAGCATGATATCTAAATCTCTATTCATTGCTCCAATTGTCGAAGTTGTGTACCACCCCAGTCAATCATCACTCTTGCACTGAAGTTCCGCTGGCGCCTGAAGCCACGCACAAAGCATTATACACCTGTCATGGCGCGAACGAAGTTCCGACTTGTTGATCTGCAACACCAATGTCGCTGCTTGTGGGTTCTATGAGTCACCAGAGTTTTATGCAAGTGTTATCCAAGCTCTGTAAGCAGCCCGCCGTTCCTCTCAAATATATCTGGCAAGCTCATGTCTGACAAGGTCACGACAATCTGTAGGCCGTGGTGTAGGCGCTGATTCATCCTGTAAACTTGCTATAGCTCGACTAGTGAAACTGATTCCTCTGGCAACCATCCAAATGCGAGGCACAAGCATTGTGGGTTGTGATGAGCAATATATGTCCCACAAATAACAATACGATATGCTCGCGGAACGTGCTGGGCAGGCATGGACCGGGATGGTGTCAACGTAAGTTTCGATGTCCGCAGAGATTCGCAAATTCTGAGGCGTTCTTTGGACACAGTGGAGTGGGTGTTGTTATTGGAACTGCGGAAAAGATCGACTGCAGCGAGCAAAGCGGAACTATGGTAGGAGACTGATAATCGGGTACCAGTTAATCACCGAAAATGCCAAGGAGGGTAATCTGCTACAATTTTATAATTGGCTGTATACCAAAAGTCTGACAGTACAAGGCTCGTCTTGGTCCATAGAAGAAACGTGGAGGATTAGACCAATGCTTGATAGACGATAGATTCTTCAAAAGCACATCTCCTGAATGCCATGAATGCCGAGCACGTCGTCGTCGGAGGCACTTTCCGGCTACTGCTCGAAACACGTCTTTCATATTTTTCGTATTTTCCGAGATAGCTGAGTCTATTTCGGTCACGTTATGCGAGAAAGCAAGAGGGCAGACGGCGTTTCAAGGTCTGCAATAGTGCATCTTCGTTGAGCGTATGAGAGGTAGCGAAACAATCCAGCAAGTGCGTCTCTGGGGCTTAGCTGCACCATAGATTCATGCTAAATCACGTGATAAATACCTTGAGTCCCTAAGCTCTCCCCAGTCTCATCCATGTGCTTCACCTCCTTACGAACGGCGGAGTGGCTTTTCAAGTCAGCATCAACCAGCACCTACTTAGGCAATGTGAATATGTGGTGCGTTCCAAGAGGGAAAACCTTTGCTGTTCGGAGCTCCAATCTGCTCTTCAGATGTTCGCCCTCCATAACATGGCTGTGCATGCAACGACCGACATTATCACTTGGACGTACACGGTCTTTCGTGTCGCTTTCAGCTTACAGATCCGACAATACCGCAAAGAGGCCATCAAATGATGCAGCTGGTCATATGGAATGCGCATCGGCCGGCGATGTGGCAGATAGCCAGAGGCCCGGATCAAACGATCAGCATAAAATCGTGGTGAAGCACGTCGATTACGAAGGTCGCGTCATGACCGAGGTCGGTCGGTTAAGGACTCTCATACCTGGCAAATTCGAGCTGGAAGCCTCTCGTCTCACTTCGCGTGGAAGATCCATTGGTGGCGGTCTAAGGCTGTCTGACGATTTCAACAATGTCTCAGCTATGGACGTCGAAGCGCGTCTAAACGTCTGGACCGCGGCGATGCTTCGCACCAACAAGGCTGACATGACCATGCCTAATAGTATGGAAGTCGCCAAGAATGTCTTCGTCCGCAGAGCCGAGTCGGCGGCTCCGGAAAGCATCTGCATCCAAGTGCAATTCCAGCGGTACGGCAAAGCTAACGCTCTGAATCGAGGTTTGATGAGGAGTCTTACGGACACGTTTCAAGCAATCAGCAAAATCAAGGAAATACAGGGTGTTGTCCTAAAATCTGCAAAGGGGGTCAATGGTAAGCCGGTTTTCTGTGGTGGAGCTGACCTTGATCAATTATCAACCCTTCAAGAACCACAGCAAGCTTCAGATTTTATCCGGCAGATATCGACATTATGCACGGCAATACGCAACGTCCCAGCACCTGTCGTGGCTGCTATTGATGGTCCTTGCATTGGTGCAGGACTAGAAGTCGCGGCTAGTTGTGATATCCGTGTAGCTACATCCACATCCACCTTTTCGATGCCAGAAGTCCTACTAGGTATACCCAGTGTTGTGGAAGCGCGCCTCCTATGTGAGATTATTGGATGGGGACAAGCAAGGCACCTCATGCTTACTGGGTGTAAATGGTCTGCAAACGAAGCCTACCAAGCGGGTCTGATAACGTCCAACTTTCAGAGTCAAAGTGAAATGCGGAAATGGATTTCCAGCTTCATGGCTACGTGTACAAGTGGTCTGGGGGTGCATAAAGTCCAAAAAGCACTGATGAGATCATGGGAAGACTCAACCATTGATGAAGGCATCACAGCTGGCGTCAATGCCTTCCAAGGTCGGTTTGGGCCAGACCTCGGGCCGGCCGTGCGGGAAAAGATCAAAAAGATCATCACTACTAGAACAAAAGACGAACCGGAAGTCCCAATTTTGAAAGGTATGAGCATTGACCACAACGCTCAGGACATCGATGATGGTGAGAATGGCCCTCAAGTGCAGCAATCCGGACACGCTGGGACGTCCCCCAAGGATGAGCAGCCACAGTAAGCTGGAGTCAGCTTGTGATAGCGGTGATTTCTAGTCGATGATGGTACAAGGAAACAATGTCTTCGTTTCTGCGTCTTGGCCGGATACGACAATTGCACAACAAGTGCAACTTACCGTATCGCGCACCCAGCCCCCGAGCGGTGGATGCAACAGGTGCACAGGACTCTGAAGCACATCTAAGTGAGCTCGGCGTAAATGCTCCGTGAGCAGACGGCAATGGCCAGGCTCAGATTGTGGGAGTGGTACGGGGCCAGTCGACCATTCGTCAAATGCTCCTGCTTCACTAAGCGACTAGGTCCGGAAACTGATGCGATTCGTAGTGTCAAAATTCAAGGAGAGGTCAATCTCAGCGGAGCGAGATAATGAGGGTGCACCAGTATTTCAAGGTTACACCTTTGCCACTAAACAGCAGCAACAGCACCGGTGTCCAGATTTGTTCAGATGGGGCCTGGGTCTGCAGCGTTTGCGAACGGCGAGGTGATGTAGGTGCTTGATTGGGAGGAATGATCTTCGGATCTTGGTGCTGCCCGAAAAGGAAAGCACGGACTTTGTCGCCGTCTTGTTGCACCGAGTCTTGGCAAGATGGTTGGTGGAATAGAAACATCTTCTTGCTAAACAACGCCCTGAGTCAGTATATAATTATTACGACCACTAGCGCCAAATTTGACCTTACAGTACACAACATATCATAACTTTTGCCTCATCAAAATCTCAAAGCGAGAAAGAACTTGCAGAGGGTGAGCATCGCAAATACCTCGTCAGAAAGACTCAGGATGTCAGAATTTGCATCAACAATCCTCATCACTGGGGGCACCACAGGTCTGGGCTTCTGGGCGGCCTACGAGTTAGCACAGCGATCTCCCAGTTCAAAGATCATCGTTGCGTCAAGGTCAAACAAGGACAATGCCGACGAAAAACTCAACAGACTTGTCCAGAAGCAACAGCAGTCTTCCAGCACGTCTTTTCCGATGCAAGTCGAATACTTGCCACTGGACCTCTCCTCATCCGCAAACATACGCTCCTTTGTCACAGACTTCGCCTCCAGGTCGTGCCCACCCATCAGCGCTCTACTCCTCAATGCAGGCCTCCAATTCCATAAGGGGAAACATCTTCGACTCTCATCTGACGGAGTTGAGTCGACTTTCGCAGTCAATCACTTGGGGCATGCCCTGCTTTTCTTCCTGCTGAAACCATATCTTGCTACAGAGGCGAGGATAATCATTACAGCCTCAGGCACCCACGATCCTGCTCAGAAGGCTATGATTCCGGACGCGAAATATGAAAGCGCAGAATTGCTTGCTCATCCCACCGATAACGAAGGCTATGAGGTGAAAAGAAAGGGATTGCAGCGATATGCTAGTTCCAAATTGGCGAATGTGCTGTTTACGTACGCCCTTGAGCGTCGCCTGAGGGCCTCCAGAGATTCGGGATCTAGAGAATGGACTGTAGTCGCGATGGATCCCGGTCTGATGCCCGGGACTGGATTGGGCCGTGATCTTCCACCAATCGTGTATTGGATCGCCAACAACGTCTTGACGAGAATGCTCTGGTTGCTAAAACTGGTGATTGGCAGCCAGAACGTACATTTGCCGCAGGAAAGTGGGAAGAACTTGGCGAATTTGGCAGCTCTGGAGGGCGCCAGAACGCGCAGTGGGAAATACTTCCAGGGGAACAAGGTCATCAACAGCTCTGTTGATAGTAATGATCAGGGCAAGCAGGAAGACCTCTGGAGGTGGACAGTTGACTTCTTGGCGAAGGACAAGGAGGAGAAGAGCGCGTTCGAGGCGCTTTGACTTGACAGTCAATCGAAATAGGTATCACGAGGGCCGACTAATGAGGTAGAGGGTTCAAAACTTCAACTGAAATTGATTAAAAGCTCATGTAGGTCTCTCATGATGAGGCTTCAAACAAGGACAGGAGTGTGCATGTTAGTCACAACCGCCAATTCCAACGTCTTAGACCCCTTTGAGCTCATTGCGCCGAAGCTAATGTTGACTGTGTGCTTTCGTGCGTAAGGGTAGCGAAGACCACCATCTGCCAAAATGTCAAGACGGCCGTCCTCCCAGGCTGGAAAAAGAGCCTCGGCATCTGAAGCGAATCTGAAGAAGCTGACTAAGTCACCTCCTCAACCTCAAGCACTAAGTTAACAAGGCGGTATCGTTCATCGTCCTTTATCTCTTGATTTTTGCTTCCTCGATAGTGTATATACCACTTCAGCTTTGACAGCTGGAAGAAGTCCTTGTAAACTGCCACAGGCTTTCCTTAGAAACCACTGGCCTGAATTCAAAGCTACCCCGAAGAAGCGCTTGAGCAGTACACGACACCTCAAAGCTCATATTCGACTTAGGCTTACAAAGAGCGGCTTAGCGATTTTCAATCACGTTAAGCAATTTACTGTTCATACCTAAAGCATTCATTTCCAACCAACGCAACAGCCTACCCACCATGGCACCCACACTCCCGTCGACGTACACATCGCTGACGCTCGCCCAACGTCCAAAAGCCTCAATCATCCCTGGCGAAACGTTCAAGATGAATTCCAACAACCCCACGCCTTCCCCATCGTCGTTGAAGAACGGCCAAATCCTCTACCAGACCCTGTACCTCTCCCTCGACCCGGCGATGCGCGGCTGGCTGAACGACACCCGCTCCTACATCAAGCCGGTGCAAGTGGGGGAAATCATGCGCGGATCGTCGGTCGGGGTGGTCGTCGCGTCTCAAACGCCCAAGTTCCGCGTCGGCGACCTCGTCGTCACGAACAGCGCGGGCTGGGCCGAGTACGCTGTTCTCAGTGAGAAGGATTGTGAGGCTGTGCCCGACACGGGCGAGGGCCGGCGGCGCAGCGCGATCGATGCGCTCTCTGTGCTGGGGATTACGGGGTTGACGGCCTACTTTGGGATTCTGAGGGTGGGGCAGGTGAAGGAGGGGGATTTTGTTGTTGTGAGTGGCGCGGCGGGGGCAACGGGGAGTGTGGTGGGTCAGATTGCGAAGATTCGGGGCGCGACGGTGGTGGGGATTGCGGGGAGTGACGAGAAGTGCAAGTGGTTGACGGGGGACTTGGGGTTCGATAAGGCACTTAACTACAAGGCGAAGGATTTCGAGAAGCAGTTCAGGGATGTCACGCGTGATCGGAAAATTGACGTTTACTTTGACAATGTCGGAGGGGATATTTTGGATCTTGCGTTGAGCAGGGCGGCGCCATTTGCGAGGTGAGTCGGGACTGAAGCCTGGAGCATGTCGGTTCACTAATTTTGTGCTTAGATTTGTGATGTGTGGTGGAATCTCGCAGTACAACGAGGCGGTCCAGAAGGGGCCCAAGAACTACTTGATGATTGTGAGTATGAGGATACGCATGGAAGGCTATATTGTCTTTGATTTTCTCAACGAGTACGGCGCAGCTCGGCAAGAATTGGCTGGATGGATCAAGGAGGGAAAGCTGAAGAGGGGAGAGACCATTATTGAGGGTGGGCTCAAAGAAGCGGAAAAGGCGTTAGTCAGCTTGTACCAAGGCAGGAACACGGGAAAGATGCTGGTTGAAGTCGCACATTTGGAGGAAAAGGCGAAGCTATGAGGGTGAAAGTGAGCTGGAGAGGCAAAGTTGCTTGCGAAGCTGCTGTTGAGCTATGGTAAAAGTCTGGGAGCAATTGGTTCAGCCATGCATCATCTTTTTCCGCTGGCTGCTCAAAAGGATTGACATCAAAAGCACCGAATCTTTGCGTCAATGATGAATGCTTCGGACATTTGGTAGCAGATGGTGTGTGTTTGCCTCTGATAGAGGTCACTATCAACGGGTGAGACGCTGTCTGGCATAATGTAGGACGCGCATAATGGCTCTTGGTGGTGAACCTAAAAAGCGTAGCAATATCACCGCGTCTGATAACCATGTCGATGAAACTTCAGAAAGAACAAGAAGGCGATATCCTCAAAGCTTGATTGAGGGCATGTATATGTTTGTAAATGCTCTGTTTTGCTATCATCAGTCTAGATACGTAACATGACGGTCCAGACCGTAGTGGCGGCTGATTAGCAAAGCAACTTGTCTTTGGTAAAGAGCTAGGCTTGCCTCTTGAGCACGGCAGACTATGGGCACCCCTCGTGCTGCGCTAGAACACTGCTGGAAGTTTTTGCGGCACGTGGTTAACTATAGGGGGTTTCTACGGCGAGCTGCTGTTATGCATGAAGTAGCTAGAGCGTGGCATGCTCCAAAAGTGTCCGAGGCTGGAGCTCGTTTTGGGGAAATTGATGTCATGGCTGATGGATTAAGCCTTTCCGTTTCGTTGGATCTTTGATTGCAATTTGTGCAGTTCGCGAATGTATGGATTAGCACGTATATTTACGAATAGACCCTACGGGCTTCAGAGCGCTCCGGTCATTACCATAGCAGCAGACATTTTCAGTGAGAACATTCGCTTGATTGGAAACAGCTGGGTAGTTTTATGCATGCAACAGCATGTAGCGAATGCAACACTCGATCTGTGACGCCGGATGCAGACGCAGCGCAGATCTATTTTTGCCGCGGCAGCAAAGAGTCTGCAGCTAAGCAAGAGCTGGGGAGGCTGGTACAACTCAGCAGTTTCAAAGCCAGGCTGGAAAGGACTTGAGCTGTTGCATGCTGCAAGCCGGATGCTGATCCTGCAAGCTTCAAGACTCTCAGCGTGACGCGTACACCCACCCACACTACGCACAAGACTGATGAGACTGATGGAGACATGTCCATGAGCTCATTGTCTGAAAATGTCCGCATTCTTGGCTGTCCTTGTCGACACTTGCTTCCATTCCACATTCCAGACAGAGAATGAAAGGGTACCGTATCAAGATCAGCTGCGTTCATGCCATTACAAGAAAGTGAAGTCGTAAGGTTGCAATTCGTGGAAGGAATAGCAATTTCCCTGGTGTTCAGCAAGGCCCAGAGAAATTAGTTGTAAGCTTCTCCAGATGTATTTTGAGGCAGTGCACAGCCTCCAGTGACGGAGCACTGAGTAGTTTTTGCCCCTGACGAAGGCCGGAAGTTGGTTGGGGTTAGGTAACGAGCTAAGCCCAAAGGTGCGCAAAGGTGGGCAAATGGGTATTGGTAGCGGGTGCCGGTGACGGCGAAAAAGTCGAGCGACGACTGCGACGAACGAATCAGTTGAGCTTGGCAGCTCCTCGATTGGCTTCTTGTTCCCCAGCCCATCCTCTTTTGGGACTCGTCCCATCCCTGCCAACTTCTGCTGGAGTTCAGATTCTGCTGCAAACCTGGGAACTCCTGCCGCCCTTCTATCTGCACCTGCCGCCTCGCACCTGGATTCCTCGTCGCAGGTCGCTGGTCTTGCCATCTCCACAACAACCACGACCACCACAACCAACACAACCACTGACACCTCTTACGTCTTCACGCTCGCTACGATAAACACAGGACGTTGTCACTTTCCACATATCACCGCCACGGGGTCTGCCGACACAACGACAGCACCCTCTCGTTGATTCAATCGCTGCGACTGCTTTCGTTTTGGCCACTCGCTCCAGATCTGTTTCACCCTTTGACTGTCTGTCACAACAAATGACACAGCCATCTACCTGAGCCTTGCCATCGCTATCCGACACGAAGATACACGGTTTGAAGCACAAACGGCAAAAAGAGAAGGATAACAATAATATTCATTCATACTCGCGGGGTGGTCGACATTGCGCTCGCAGCCCCGTATCCACGATGCGCTTCTCGAAAAACACCCTCCTCTCTACCCTCGGTCTATTGGCCTCGTCACAATATGCATCCGCCGCAAATGTCATCGAGTCAAACTCGTTGAATACGTGTATGGACAACTCGCTGTTCACGGCCAACTTGTTCGACTTCAGTTTGACCCCCGGTAACAAGTCTGCCAGCGTCGAGATTAATGGTTTCTCCTCCATCTCCGGAAATATTGTTGCTGTCGTACAAGTCATTGCTTATGGCTTCTCGGTTGTCAACGAAACCGTCGATCCGTGCACCATGGATTTGGCTGGCTTCTGCCCGATGCAGAAGGGTCCTCTGTCACTGCCACAATCGACCATTGATCTAGGTGCAGACACGCTCAACAAGGTCCCAGGCATCGCATACTCGGTGCCAGATATCGATGGCGTTGTCCGTTTAAGGGTCTATGCCGTTAGCGATTCCGGCGGTTTCGGCGCCCAGCTTGCTTGCTTGGAAGCCGACTTGTCCAACACGAAATCTGTCTACCAAAAGTCGGTGGGATGGGTTACGGCAATCATTGCAGGTGGAGGTCTGATCGCGGCTGGTATTACCTCTGGTCTCGGAAACACAAACACGGCCGCTCACGTTGCCGCGAACGCCGTCTCTCTATTCGGTGTCTTCCAGGCTCAAGCCATCATCGGCATGACTTCGGTCACGATGCCGCCAATTGTGCAAGCTTGGACCCAAAACTTCCAATGGAGTATGGGTATTATCAGAGTCGGTTTCTTGCAGGATCTCGCAACCTGGTATCAAAGAGCGACCGGAGGCACTCCGACTACCTACCTCTCTACTCTGAGCACAATCTCTGTACAGGTTGAGAAGAAAGTCAGACGAAGCCTGGACATGCTCGCTTCCGCAATCGAGATGCCTGGCCTTCGAACTCTTTCCAAGCGACAGACGACGCAGGCAGAAAGCAGCACCGATTTGAAGAACGTCATTGTTCGAGGCATTGAACGTGTCGGTTTTCGAGCACGCATCGAGCAGACCAACATTTTCATGACTGGTTTGATCTTCTTTATTGGCGTTTTGATCATCGCTTCCATCTGTATTGCTTTGGCAAAAGCCGCTATCGAAGGTGCTGCCAGGGCGGGCTGGATGAAGTCGGACAAATTCCGCGACTTTAGGAACGGCTGGAGAATAGTCATCAAGGGCATTCTCTTCCGCCTGGTCCTGCTCGGCTTCGTCCAGATGTCCATTCTCTGTTTGTGGCAACTTGTCGAGAGAGATTCAGCTGCCGAAGTCATCCTGGCCTTGATTGTCTTCCTGTCAATGGCTGGTGCTCTTGCCTGGGCATCCTACAAGGTCCTGACTCTGGCCAGGCGATCTGTGCAGATGCATAAGAACCCCGCCTACATCCTTTACTCGGATCCAACCTGCCTCAACAAGTGGGGCTTCCTGTACGTGTCCTACAAGGCTACCTCCTACTGGTTCATCGTCGTTCTTTTGGCCTACATCCTAGTCAAGGCGGTTTTCATCGCATTTGCCCAGTCTTCGCCAATTGCTCAGGCAGTCGGCCTTATCATCACCGAGGCGGCCTTCTTGATCGCAGTCAGCATTCTCAAGCCGTGGATGGACAAGAAAACCAATATTTTCAACATCTCGATTGCCGCCATCAATTTCGTCAACGCCATCTTCCTGCTCATGTTCTCAAACGCATTTGGCCAGCCGCCCATGGTCTCCGGTGTCATGGGTGTTGTGTTCGCCGTCTACAACATCATTTTCATTTTTGTACTGTTGGTCATGGTGTTGGTGTCGTCTATCTATGCTATTGCGTCGAAGAACCCCGAAACGAGATACCAGCCCATGCGAGATGATCGCGGAAGCTTTATCAAGTCGCAGTCAGCCCTGACCACCGAACTCGATGCTCTTGGTGCGACTGCTCGAGGCGATGGAAAGAATCCTTACCCGCCAAAGGAACTTGATGATGACACTTCGTCAAATGATTCATTGAACAAGCCAGTCGCTGAGGCAAACGGATTCCCCACCAATAATAATTTGCAGGCTGGCAACGTATACACTCCAGCCCACGCGCCTCCTTCACCCATGTCTCCCGCGCACAACCAGATGCAGCAGAGAGTCCAGCAAGCACCACCGCCAATGGCTGCGTATGGTCAGTACAGACCGAACACTGCACCAAGTCGTAATGCATCGCAGCAGTCGTTCTCTCGACCGGGAACAGGCCCGTACGGACCGCCGCGGTCAGCACACGGCAATTATCCTCCCCAGGAATTCAACAATCGGCCTCAAGACCGGACGGCAAGTCCATGGCAAAGAGGAGCAGGTTACGATTAGCTACGCTCGGGCCCCCAAGATGTAAATAGTGATATGAGGCAAAAACAGGGAAACTCGGGGTATTGGGACCGTGACTGGTGGCAGCAGAATTATGGCCAAAATGCCAACACCGCTCCGCCTTACCCAAGTCAGCGGCCCTTTTGAAATTAGCGAGCGGCGATTTTGCTTGGGTCAGCATTGACGGACTCGGCTCACGAGATGACGAAATTATCAATTTTTATCCTGCATCGCCTGCCATTGCATGGGAAAGACAAGTATGTTGGACGGGTTCAGCATGCTTCGAAGAACACGTCTTCCTAAACTTATTTGGGTTATGCTGTATGGAATATCAAAACCCACGAGGGTCCATAGATAGGGCATGTTGGATTTAGGCAGTGTTCCACCGGTTTACCCGCGAAATAAGCATTGATCGATGTAAATGCCACTGTGCTTGAACTTGGTTATTAGCATGCTTGCGTATTACCCTTGCTTGCACCTGGATATGTGTTTAGCGTGCATTGTGTTCACGTCGTGCTTGCTCTGGCGTAGAGACAATCGCACTGGCTCGAGCAGCTGGTCTGGTGCCACGTGACAAGGCCGAAACATCTCCATAGCAACTAATCCAGGGGTCTCGTGCCTGCTTCATCATCTGCTAGCATAAAGACTCTAGGCTGACCGCCACATTCGTTCACTACAGACACAGGCTGTGATTCTACTACTTGATTGTTCTTCTGCAATAGCCACTCATTGACCCGTCAATTCACCCCCGGGAGGATATTCGCACCCGAGATCCTTGGCTGCCGTAAACGCCCAAGCACCCAAGGTCTGTTTCAACAGCCAACCCGGACACGCAGTAGAGGCTCTATTCCCCTGCCAACCATGGCGGGATCACTCGGCGGCCTATGCATCCCAGCTGTCTCCTGCGCGCTCCCCCAAATCCCCAACCTCGACGGTTGCTGCATTAACAGCCCCGGCGGCCTCTTCCTCCAGACCCAGTTCTGGGATCCCAGCCCCGCCATCGGCGGCAACGAAACGTGGACGGTCCACGGTCTTTGGCCCGATCACTGCCGGGGTGGGTTCGACGCGTACTGCGATGGCTCGCGGCGTCTTTCACCGGTGGCTGTTAGGGGGGTTCTGGAGCGTGCGAGCGCGCCGCTGACGGGGACGCATCCGGGCCTGCTTGAGTTCATGGAGGAGCGGTGGTTGGGGTTGAATACGGATGCGGTTGTGGATGTGGAGGTGGTTGGGAGGGATGCGAATGCGGACTTGTGGGCTCACGAGTGGAACAAGCACGGGACTTGTATCAGTACGTTGGAGCCCGACTGCTATGAGAGGGAGAGAGGGAGGCCGAACCCACCTCGGGAGATCCCGAACGGGGATGTGTTGGATTATTTTACGCATGCGGTGTTGCTGTACACGACGTTGCCGACGTTTGAGTTTTTCGCCAGGCACGGCATCGTGCCGAGCGACGAAGAGACGTATGAGCTTGAGCATCTGCGGCTGGCGATTCGGGACTCTTCTCACGGCGCTGATGCAACGATTCACTGTCGAAATGGCAACGAGCTGAGCGAGATCTGGTATAGTTTCAATTTTAGGGGGGATATGAGGAACGCGATGGATGCGTGGTGGGATGGGAATCGGCAGTGGAATAGTTGGGTGAGTACGGCGCCAAGGGGCCAGGGGTCGAACTGTCCGGAGAAGGGGATTAGATACCTGCCAAAGGACAGACATAGGCCTGCGCCAGAGCCAACGAGCACGTCTCATACTCATACGCACACCGCTACTGCGACTGCTACGAGTACGAATGAGCCGAGTGCACAGCCGTTTACGGGCAAAGGCCGGTTGATGGTCAAGGTTGTCGATGATGGTAGTGCGAGCTCAACGGGCAAGAAACGCGCGGATTTCATAGGCCGAGAAGTTTCAGTGGCAACACCTCTGCCAAAAGAATACACTGGCTGCTTGATCCGCAACGGAAGGTGGTACGCTTCGAATTCGCTCACTTCGTGCGCAACTTTTACTGCACACGACGACGTCCGGCAATTGGTGTCTATGCTGGGCGAAGTGGACGAGAGTGACGGCGCCGACGACGACGACTCGAACTACCACCTCTTCACCCTCGCCTCCCGCCTTGCTCCTTGCTCCTTTGTCCGATCCTGGGAGACGCCCGACGACCCACACCCTCCCACACACGTCGAAACCCCAGCCCAAGCCCACGCTCAAGCACAAGCCATCTCACACCAAGACCACGAACAACAAGCAATCCTGCCACCAATCCGGCAGCGACCACCAATGCACCCTTTGTCAGCCGAACAAGATTCCCTCCCGCGTAGAATGTTCTTCTCGTGCGCGCCCAACCTCACGTTCCAGACGATCCTGTCCAACAATGCCACAGTCGACAAGCAGCACACCGAGACGGCGCGCCGCATGACGCTAGGCCAGGACCACCAGTCCACGTTCTGGGCCGAGAGGGTGCCGCGGGGCCACGAGCAAGTGAGCCTTTGGACCGACGAGGACGATGACGAGAGGACAGCGCGGAAAGTGCAGGTCGAGGTGTTTTGGGAGGCGCTGTAGAGCCTGCAGATAAAACGATGATTCGGGAGGAGTATTGTTGGCGGGGCCCCCTGAACGGGGTAGCGGTATTGCTGATTACACAAAGTGTCGTGTTCTGTTCCTGAGTAGATGCATTTCTTTTATGTCCATCTATGCTTTTGGATGGTGGTGTTTAGGATGTTTGAAAGCTGCAGCGGTGGAGGTAACTTCCAGTTTTGTGTACTCCTGCTTGAGGGAGGGTTATCACTGGTGTGCACGGGGTAGCATGGCCAGCCAAGCTGAGAAGCAGGCACACCTGGCCCCCGTGTAGCGAGGGAAGCGCGCTATCTGAAGAACCAGAAGTCACGATGAGATAGAGAGCGAGCGAGTGAAGAACGATTGTAGAAGCCTAAACGGCCGAGTTTCGCCCAGAGCTAGGTAAACGGCTGTCTGATCTACACAAATGGCGATGACGGGACTCTGGACCAGCTCAGGCATCAGAACAGCGTTCTGCCATGCTCCCTCACAACACTTCATCATGCCCAGGATAAAAGGTATCCCCTTGCTTCCGGATCGAATCCATAATCTCCATCACATGGATCGTCTCACTCCATGGCATGATGCTGCTCTCCTTCCGGCCCGCAAGCACATCTAACGCCGTGTTGTCGGCCTCATATATGAAGCCCCTTCCTATCTGTGGGAAGTCGTATTTGGTGCCCTCTGGCTTCTGCAAAGGGCCGACATTCGGATCACCGGTTACCTTCGGGTAGACCGTGAATGAGAGAGGCATTGAAGGGGCGGGGCCGTGAATCTCGATGAAGCCATTTGTGCCCCAGATTGTGGCGAACGTGTCGGGGGTAGAGGGATTGGAGTTTGTGGTTGAGGTTACGATGCCCTGGCGGCCGGTGGAGGGATATTGGAGGAGGATAGAAGTGTTGGTTTCTATGTTGTCTTGGTGGGATTGGATGCCTAGCGCAAGGGGTTTCTCAGAGAAAGTGGGAGAGTTGGCGTCTAGAGTTAGAATCGCCCATGTTAGGCTGTAAATGCCGGTGTCGAGGAGGGTGCCTGCGCCAAGGGAGAGGTCTTTGTAGCGCGAGGTTGAAGGGAGAGAGGGAATGTCGACGAAGAGCGCAAAGTCGCAGAAGGTCCGGTAGACTTCGCCAATGGCTTTCTCCTCGAAGAGGAGGCGGCGGAGTTTGTGCACAAGGGGCCGATGTCTCAACCACATTGCCTCATGAACATAAACGTTCTTCGCCTTGGCGGCTGAGAGCACCTCTCTTGCTTCGGTGGCGTTGATGGTGAAAGCCTTCTCGCAGAGTATGTTCTTGCCGGCTGCGATGGCGTCAAGCATATTCTGCTTGTGGTAGGCGTGCGGTGTTCCAATATACACGACATCGACGTCTGGGTCACTGTAGACTGCCTCGTACGAGTCATGGAGTTTGGGTGACTGGTTTGGACAGTGCTTCTTTGCGAATTCTTCACATCTTTGCATGTCCCTGCCGCCGATACTCTGAATGACATGGGTCACTGGGGCATCAGCCCTATCTATCACGATGTCCTCCACGAACCATGACGAGATCATGCCAGTTGCTATCGGGCGTCCTTAGCATCGTGTATTGTTCAGTGCACCTACCTTTGCCGACTTACTAATAATACCCCATCTTATCGTGGGCTTCTCAGACATTGTGCAAGTTTAGCTACTTTTGATATCTTTTGAGAATTCTTCCAGACTCGGATTAGCCAATGACGGGAAAATCGATGTGGAAGCCGAGCGGCAGCGGGCAGAGTGAAGGCAAAATTCGGAGGCGGGCGATCATTTCTTGCCAGGAAGGTGGCCATGGCGTGGGTCAGCCAAGAATCCTGGGGTCACCGTCCTCGGTTACGTTCGGAAAAAGGCCGCTGTCCTTTGCCGGTTGCAGATTTTGTCTCGCAAAATATCAACCACAGCATTGGTCCACCTGGCTTGTTTCTTGCCAGAAAAACACATTCTGCTGTTGAAATTGAATCTTCTATGTAAATGAACGGTCGTTCGCAGAGAAACCTAAAAAGGAGACTTCGCAGCCTTTTAAACAGCATCCAATCTATAACCGGCGCGCATCACAAGCAGTCGCGTGACACGAAACCTGCCTCCTGAGCTCCTGCCTCGTCTCCGCCTAAGTTGCGCACACCCTTTAGCAACAACAAACTCCCAATTGACAGCAGCACTACGCAAAGTCACGCATCAAAAAGTACAGAAATTGTTCGAGATGGCACGAATTACCCAGTTCTTCTCCTATTTGCATTCAATCATGCTGCAGGTCCCCCAGCAGCAGTACCACAACATCTCGCGACTGGTACAGCCTCAGATTCGATGCATTGCCGACAGCTTCGTTGTCACGTCTTCCAAGACCAAGAATGCCGTCGACTTCCAGAGCGCCAAAGCGATGAGACAAAAGTCGCACGAGTCGTCGCAGAGCGTCGGAAAGAGGAGGTGAATCATACAGCTTGAATTCGAGCCTCGCCTTTGAGGTTCCAAATCACAGCTATCCAGGCCTCGTTGAGGTGGATGGATCCTATTCGGGGTCCTGTCTGGTCTTCGTTGCGGCTCGATCTGCCCCAAAACTCAGAGCATTTCGAAGCACTAGGTGATATGCCCGTTCGTGGGAGGAATTTGCCATCGACTTTGTGTAATAGTCAAACACCGGCATGGATTTTGACGAGCGATGTCCGAGAAGCTCTGGCACGATACTGGTAATTGACCTCATCATCGAGAAAGCGAGCCTGTCCAATTATGCGGCGGCTTCGTCGAAGCCCCTCCAATTGGAAATCTTCATTCAGCTTGGACGAGCCAGCGTCTTTCCAATTTCGGCCAGGTATACTTGACAGACACTACCAGACCGTGTGGTATTTGGCTCTAGCAGCGTCTTCCAGACCTCGATTCCTTCGAACGACCAGAAAAGGGATGTATGGGGCATGGCTTGGGTGCAACGGTCGTCCGGTCGTACACGGATCGAGTATTGCTTTAAGTGGCCGATAAACAGAAGTTCACCAAAATTTGTCTGCGAAACCGTCGCATTATCGGTCGAGCCAGTCTCAATGGACTATGGTGTGCTGATCCTGGTCGCTTTGGCCTCAGCCATTCTATATTTTGCCTGAGCGAGTCTTTTGGCGTCAGTTGTAGCGGCTCTCGTCAAATGACTACGCACCCCTTCTCGACGGCTAGAGACGGTAATCAATAACTTGGGTTGCAATATGGGACATGATTGCTTTGGGGAGTTTGCTGCGGTGGTCTCATGATCGAGATGGGTATAATAAGTACGTACATACAAACAAGGCACAAAATTACGTGCACTTTTCATACATCGCACCCACTAGATCAGACCAGATCAGATCACGTCTTCTCCTTGCTTTTGTCTGTCAAAGTTCAGCCTCGCAAGCTCCTTCACAACGCCCAGGCAGTGCTCGGGTATGGCCTGCCCCAATCACGAACTGGCCACCCTCCGCGAGCTCACACTCCTACAATCACCTTTCAGTTGGACTGTCGACCATCCAAAATGATCAGAAGCTGCATGACCAAAACTGCCCGCCCGCCCGCCATGGGCTTTGCCCTGTCTTCGCGCCTCGTCTTCGCAAAGCCCTTTCTCCTCCCCATCCAAACACGCAGCTGGCTTCAACCTCGCTCGATGCCGCACTCTCCAAGACTGCACCTGCTGCTGGTCGGGCGCTGCTCGACTGCCACGCCAATGCGACCTCGCACTTTCTCCAGGCCGTGCATCCACACTACTCTACTCTACTCTACTACACTAGATTCGCGCCCTGCCTCCGCTGGGTCGTGTTGCTCTCACTAGATCGCGTGGACGGCGAAACCCAGCTGTAGGAAACGGGTCGAACATCCGAGGTCTGCGTTGAGAAGAGAGTTAGACTTACGGCAGAGACACATTGTTTTTGGAGAGGATACTTGAGCGCTATGGTGCGAGGCTCGGCTTGGTAGGATCAGATTGTGCGGGCGGGCGCAGCATCGGGTTTGCTTGTCTGCCGCTGTCGGAGTGGGTTGAGGATGATTAAGGGCCCGCAGCTTTGGGTCGAGAGATGTGGTCATGGGTTTCAGAGGAGAGAGGTCAGCGGAGGGATTGTGGTGAGGCGGAAGTGGATTGCAGTAGAACCAGCGCTAGATGTTTCCGGCCTGTTGCTTCTGTGCTGTATTGTACTATACATGCTTTGGTCCCACCGAACGTTCAGTTGTACATTCCCTTAATTGCAAGGCCGAGTGGAATACTCGAACTATCGACGTTTGAGCACCAACCCTTCTTTTATAGAGATCTGTGGTATACATCGGGCGCTCAAGCACAGCATTCCGATATGCCCAGCCACAGCATGCCATGCTGTGCGCTTCTCGTCTGGACAAGAGCCTGGACCTCGATACACCTCATCTTTTCACTCCTTTCTTTAACCCGCCACACTTGCCCTCGCAGTCGCCTTACTTAAATTGCCACCCACCCCCCTCAGCAAGCTATCCTGGCCACCTTCACTACTCCTCTCTTGCGCCATTTGATCTCCAGTATCCAAACTCAACCTCTCCATCCTCTCATCCAGACCCACCCCGAACGGCGTCACAACCCTCCTGACCACGAACTGCACGCCTCTGACTTTGTTTCCCTTCAACTTCTTCTTCAGCGCCTCCGTCCTCTTGAATTTCCGCACCGCTTTGCCGGACTTATCCTGTTCCTCCAGCCGCTTGGTCTCGCGCTCGATCCGCGCCACGTCCTTGGCTTGCTTCGTATCTTTCTCGGCTTGCGTGAAGGCGCCATACTCGACGACATCGCCTTCTCGCAGGTAGCCCACAGGATTCGGATCGTGAGCTTTGAGGCGTAGCGGCCGCGTGTAGTGCTTCTGGATGAATTTGTCAAAGACTTGGTGCTGGCGCGTTATCTGCACGGTCTGGGGCATTGTGCCGGTGCGGGTGACGGTGCCGGTGTACATGTAGGAGGGAGGCGGTTGGTTTTGGAGTTCGGGGCGGTGGGAGGGTACTGCTCGGCGCGAGGTGGTCGTTTCGAGCTGTGACGGGTTTTGAAGTTCGTCTTGTGTATGGGAGAAAGCCTCGGCTTCGGCTGCTGATTGTGGTTGTGACTGCTGTTGCGTTTGTCTTTCTGACGGAAGGTTCGTGTGTTGTGCATAAGGCCGTAAATGCGTGCGTGAGATGAATCGGGGCTGATATGTCTTCTGCTGGAGAATTGGTATTTGGCTTCGGAGAGCTCCAGGACGATTGTGACAAGACCGTCGCGCGCAGTGACGCAATATGCAGAGTGATGGCTTCATGGCCTAGGTGAATGACAAAAGACGAGTTCACACTTGGATGAAACTTGCCGGTCGTGCAGAATAACCCTCGAAGGTCTGATTGCAATTGTCTCGAGCATGGCTAGGAGGGTTCCGCAAGTCGCAGAAATGTTTGCTGTGTTTGCACCGACTCTGGGCGTCTGCATTTGGAGGTTGGCAAACTGCAGGCCACAAACCGAAAGCATACCGAGACAGCTTTTCCATTGATAAACTTGCTTGTTCTATTCGAGTCTACATTGGTTCTGATACCGGCCAGCTCTGCCACCAGCAACGCCATCGCTATGCCATATTTCGTCACCCATGACTTGGCTTCATGATGCCCATACATCCTTGCCCTGGTCCTCAATCCAGTGGCCCAAGTCATTGACGTTGCTGTCCCACTCCTTCAGCCGCTGCCTCATGTTCTCAATCTGACTTCTCTCAAGCACCTTCGGCTGCACCCAGTTGATTCTAGCAATCTCCGCTACCTGGTCAATCTTACCCTTCAACAAACCCAAGCTCAATGCTTTCATTAGCAGGTGCTCAATCTCGTTGGGCTTGACCTTGGTCTCCTGACTTATCGTCTGGAAGGTCATAGCTCTGTCATGTGGCGGTCTCTTGAATACCAGCTCCGTCAGCGCAGCCAGGGAAATCTTCTGGTAGAGGAACATCTTGTGCGACTCAAGGATCTCGTTCTTGCTCAGGTTGTTGGAGAGTCGATCAAAGGTCGCCAGATCTCCTCTGTTGAATGCATAGAGGAGATCTCGCAGCCAGGACTGTGTGTGTGGAGGCTTGAGGGCGTCGAGGATGGGATGCAGTAGCAGTTCGCCGAAGTTGTAGATCTGGTCTGACACCAGGGCTGCCAGCGCAAGATTGTACGCTCTTTGCTGCCGCTCCTTGGACGAGAGCTCGGAAACATCAACGCATGCCAGGTAAAGTAGGGAGTTTCGATAGTAGGAAGTGAAGTCGCTCTTGGACTGGTAGTACTCGGCGTTGACTCGATAGAATGAGGCGTGGACGATGTTCTCGACAAAGTCAAACTTGTCGAGTGTCGCCTGTGCCGTGTCGAGCTGCTCTCGTGCCTTCTGCTCTTCGTCCAATCTGAGATAGACACCGGCCAGTTCTGTGGTTGCGTAGGTATGCGCCTCTTCGCATTCTGGTCTGTTGACTCTCTTTACCAGGGTTTCGAGGAATTCCGCTCGTTCTTCATCGTCTACGTGCTTGGTCAGCTGCCGGACTCTCTTGCAGTACATGCAAATCCCACCTTTGATCTCATATGACGCGGCCAATGCCAGTTTCACCAACTTCAGCTGGTTGATCTTGTCCGCAAAGCTGAGAATGAACTTGTTGTACAGTTGTGAGCGTAGCCCACTGCTCTCTTTTGACGCAAAGAACTCGAGCAGCTTCTCGGTGAGCTGGTGCCATAATTTCCGCTCGTAGAAGTCTTCGAAATCTACGAAGACTGGCTGTGCCTCCGCAGACGCCTCATCCCGCTGTTCGGCCAAGAAGTTTAAGATGGCCTCTGGATCAAATTTCTCTTTCGACATCGTTGGATGTTGGTATCGGGCGAGGCAATGGTGCGATATTGATGGGGTGGGCAGTTTATGTTGTGTCAATCGAAAGTGGCAGGCACGATGAAACGCGCAAATGTCCCAAACTCGGTTTCACGTTTACGGCG
The DNA here is from genome assembly GCA_000315175.1 of Herpotrichiellaceae sp. UM238. NCBI lineage: Eukaryota > Fungi > Ascomycota > Eurotiomycetes > Chaetothyriales > Herpotrichiellaceae > Herpotrichiellaceae sp. UM238. The sequence continues at coordinate 212,692 of AMYF01000093.1, read as the reverse complement.
CAGTTGCGGCTTCCGCATCCAATGCCAAGGCTCGTCATTGAAGCTCCAAAGAACGTCAACCCCCCCAGTCGGAGCTTCTTACCACGTCCATCCACCTCGATACGAGTCACAAATCCAACACTGCGGGCGATACGGCCCTGCGAAAGCCATGGTCACCTCAAGCGCCACTACGACCGCTCTGCGAGCTGCTCGACCGATCTTCAAGGCCGCTCCTCCGAAGCGAAATCTGCAAGACTTGACCATCACTCGGACTGGAAAGCCAATCATCCGCTCACAAGGTGGGAGGTCTTCGCTAGGCGGTCACACAGCTACAGTCTTCGGCGCCACGGGCTTTCTAGGACGATACATTGTGAACAGACTTGCGAGAACAGGATGTCAGGTTGTGGTGCCCTACCGCGAGGAAATGTCCAAGAGACATTTGAAAGTGACTGGAGATCTGGGCAGGGTATCGTTCCTCGAGTTCGATCTGCGAAATACACAGTCAATAGAAGAGTCGGTGCGACACTCAGATATCGTCTTCAACCTGATTGGAAGGACCTACCCGACCAAAAACTTCAGTCTCTTTGATGTCAACGTGGAAGGCGTTGAGCGCATAGCCGAGGCCGTTGCAAAATACGATGTTGACCGATTCGTACATCTATCTTCCTACAATGCCGACCTGAACTCGCCCTCCGAATTCTTCAGGACGAAGGTACGTGGAGATCGGATTGCGATTTGGAGCATCCCAGTGCTAATCCAATGCAGGCACAAGGCGAGCAGGTTGCCAGAGAACTGTTCCCTGAAACCACAATCGTCCGTCCAGCACCCTGCTTTGGTTTCGAAGACAGATTATTGCATAGACTCGCGAGCGTCACAAATCTGCTGACCGTCAACCACATGCGCGAACGCTTCAATCCAGTTCACGTAAGTCCTATCACTCCGTCCTTTCCCTATCAAGACCCTTTTTGCTGATTGCCATTCAGGCAATCGACGTCGGTGCCGCCCTCGAAAAGATTGCTTATGACGACACAACCGCCGGTGAGACCTTCGAGCTCTACGGCCCCACAACCTACAGCATGGCAGAAATCGCCGCTTTAGTCGACCAAGAAATCGTCCACCGACGCCGCCACATTAACGTGCCCAAGCGCCTGCTCGGACCCGCATTGTACTATCTCAACAAGCTGGTTTGGTGGCCAGTCGGCAGCCGTGACGAACTGGAGCAAGAGTCTCTGGACCAGGTCATTGACAAGAACGCAAAAACGTTTGCAGATCTGGGGATTGAGCCCGCCGAACTGAGGGATTTGACGTTCCATTATCTGCAGGATTACCGGGCAAGTAGCTACTACGATCTGCCGCCGGCGACGGAGCGAGAGAAGAGAGAAGAAAGAAAGTATTTGCATGTCATCGATGATCAGTGAGTGATCGTTCCGCGGATTATCTGCCTGACTTGATGGAGTTCCCGGCAAGGACACAGCTGTACATATCTACCCAGCGGAGGTTTCTTAGCATTGTTGTAGCAGGCTGCGTACAGAGGCAGAACCGCAACCACATGGAAAATCCACGATGATGCAATTTCCTGGCTGCGTAGCTATTGTCGCCGGCTCCTCGCCTTTGTGAAACAGGCTTCTGCCCATTCTGCGCCTGGACTGTGATGGATGCACCATTCACCCACCTAAAGTTCCGCTCGCGTGTCATGAGGTACCTGGGTTGTTGATGAAATCTATTGATATTCTCCGCAGCACGGAGCGCTGCGCGTGGCTTTCTATCCATATGGCAGTCTATCCCATTAACACCGCTACCAAGACAACTTTTCGCTATAAGAAAGGGCATGAAAGCGAGCTCAATAGTACAGTGAATTTGACTTTTTCCCACCATACACACCGTTCACACCGTCCGCATTATCCACACCATCCACACCGTCCACACCATCCACATCATCCACACCATCCACACCGTCCACACCATCCACATCATCCACACCATTCACACCATCCACACCATTCACACCGTCCACACCATTCACACCGTCCACACCATCCACACCGTCCACACCATCCACACCATCCACACCGTCCACACCGTCCACGCCGTCCACACCGTCGACCAGCTGTCGCTTTTCCGGGTCGGCGTTGCCATCCACCAATGTGCCACTCTCAGCACTAGACCGACGTGACCGCGCACCGAGGTCGGGAGAAGTACCTGTCGAAGGAGTGCGACTTCCACCACATCCTGTACGTATCTTAACCTCTTGCAACTCCTGGCTGCCAATGCGACTGAGCTCTTCGATGAACGATGTGCCCCAGTACGCGCTCGTGAACTTCATCACGTATTCATTCATCTTCTGCCAATTCTCCTCGCGCTGCTTTCCGTCCATGTCAAGAGCTTTACGGACACCTTCCATAATCTCACCAGTGTCCCACGGATTAATCTGAATACAGCCTTTCATGGTTTGAGCGGCACCTGCAAATTCCGAGAGGACGAGTGAGCCGTGTCTCTCCCTCTGACAAGCTATATACTCGAATGCAACGAGATTCATCCCGTCTCGGGTCGAGGTGACGAGGCAAATGTCTGACATCGCGTACAGGGCAATGAGCTCGTCTGGTGATACTGAGCGGTATTGATACACAATTGGTGTGTAATCGATGTTGCCGTACTTTGCGTTAATTCGGCCGGCCAGCTCGCTTATGTGAGAACGCAGGACCTGGTACTCTTTCACATCCTGTCTGCTGGGCACGGCAATCTGTACAAGCACGACCTTTCCGATTTGTTCGGGATATTGCTCCAAGAACATGTCGAATGCGTGGAACTTGTGCGGGAGACCTTTGATGTAGTCAAGGCGATCAACACTAATGATCACCGACTTATTCGCATATGCACCTGCTTTCCATCGCTGCACCTTTTCGACAACGGGCTGGCTGTCGAGCATCTTTAACTCCTTCTCCGGGTTGATGCCGATAGGAAATGCTCCGACGTGAACCGCTCTTCGTTTGAACTGAACACCGTTCGGACTGGTGACCAATTTCAACGCCATTGTGCATGCACTCAAGAAATGTCGTGCATAATCGTAGGTATGGAAGCCCACAAGGTCAGCGTGCAGCAGGCCCTCGAGTATCGTCTCCCTATATGGTAGTTTGCAGAACTCGGCGCTGCTCGGAAATGGGGTGTGAAGGAAGAACCCGACCTTGATTTCTTTGGACAAGTCCTCCCCAAGCTCCTCGCGTAGCATTTGAGGAAACAACATCAGGTGGTAATCGTGCACCCATACTATGTCCCCTGTACGTACATCCTGAGCTATTCTGCGAGCAAACTGCCTGTTCACCTCAACATAGGCATCCCAGGGTTCCTCCTCGAATTGCATGTCATTGGCGTGGTAGTGAAACAGAGGCCAGAGAATACCGTCTTATCCGCGATTAGAATCCAATCTGAACGCACAAGTACTGTGATAGACTTACTGGAATATCCGTTATAATGCAGATCCATGAGCTCACTATTGACCCAGAGCGGTATGCCGCCGTGTTCCTTCATAATTTCATCCTCAACCTTGGCCACATCTTCCTTTGGCACGTCCAAGCCAGCCCAGCCATACCAGAGAGTGTCGTAGGATTCCTTTGGGAGGCCGCTAAGGCCAGTGACAAGACCTCCAGAAGAAATGCTATAGTTGTAACCTTGCTCCGTCTTTTTGATCGTTATGGGGAGTCTATTGGCAACTGTGAGAAGTCTTTGCTTGCTCTTGCTTGGACCTTTAGATATAGCTGGCATGATGTTCGCTAACGGCATTCAAAGGAACTCAGCAAATTGTGTCGATGATGATGACAGGTAGCGCAGTTCTTGCTTCTCAGATGTATAGCTGACAATGCCTGCCGGTTAGATATCATTCGACTGTTGTCGGGTGCGATATCTTGATAAGGAATGAAGACAAAGTCATCGGATGGCAACGAGGTTACCGGCCACAATGTGCAAGTAGTTGCTCAAGCGATCAAGGAGTGAACAAGTGAACGTAGTGCTGTGCCAATACAGGTGTGGATGTGGACGGGAACACGAATAGGGCCAGCAGAGCTCCTCAAGATATCGGGGCTGGGTGTCGCTTGAGCTTGGCAAGAAACAATTTGGTCGTTTGCCTCGCAAGAAGTCACAACCGAAGGGCCGATGCCGCAACAACTTTCACTTTTCGTAGTCCTGTGATTTAAGGTTCGGCTGCACTTCAACTCCGCCCTTGGTACAACGAGATGGCGGGTCTTAGGTGGGTACGCAGGTGTAGGGCTACTTTGAAAGAGTCAGCAGCACAAAGTACCTAAGTTGTCGAATTGGACATACCACTAATGTGCCAGACGTAAGAAGATGCGACTTATCGTTCGAGGATTGGCAACAGCGCTCTTTCCACAATACTTGATATAATCCGGAACCTGTAACATCTGCTGGGTCAGCTGTTTGGAATAGGTTGTTCATGAAAGCAGTATATGTGAGTAACAGCGAAGGTATCACTGTCCAATAAATTATCTCAAACTTAAGAAAATGATATCAAAACAATCCCGGGTAGCCAACAGCGGAATACGGATGGAGGTTCCATCAATAGCGTACTGCTCAACATGTTGAGATGGCCGCCAGGCGGGGTCTTTGTTAGCCGACAGGGACAGGAGGGTCGAGTAAAGTGACGAAGTGCACGAAGACCTTCGGCAAAATTTTGCCTTCGGAACGTCTTCAGAGCTTGTTGCAGCATATCAGCATCGCGATCACACTTGTGGCAAGAACCTCTGTTACAAATTTGTGCTCAGAGACCATGTGCTATGAGATACTTAGAAGTGTCGAGTCGTGAAACACTATTGGCTCGGAAGCTTTCAGGCCCCCATGTTGACCCGGAGTATATATCCGCCTTACGACTCAAAAACGTGCTATCTTTGGGCAGACAGAGTCATGCCATCTGTCATCCTCAAAGCACTGGACGAGGAACAGTCTACAAAGCATCATGTTGCATGTCTGTACAAAAACGTTTGTCAGACCTTCACTTAGCGCTTGGTCTGTGTCCTTCTACAGATAAGCAGTCTTTGATTATTTCACTGACTATTGTGCGTGCGTGCACGGACCAAGCGCTAAGTGGAGGTCTGACAGGAATTTTGGTACAGACCTCCGCACTGCGTAGAAAAGCTCGTAATTATGGAAAATCGACGGTAAAACTTGAGTCTATGGTTACTCTCATCAGTGCCTCTAATACGAAGTACAGCACCGAATGATTGGGACACCAGCTTACCTAAGCGCTTTCTTCTCTGACCTGCAAAAAGGCGGAAATAGCCATGCAGGATTGCCAAGCAATACAGTCCATTCGCAGCCCACTTTTTACCACCATTTGAGAGAATACGAGCCATACATGTACCACAAAGCAGGGAATGAGTCTTGCTTTGCCGTAGCAAGCCGAAGATCCTGCAAAAGATGAGACACACCATGAACAATCCAAGCGGGGAAAATCGCTGTGATGTCAGCCATGAACGCCCTGCCGGACCGCTACGCACTGGACGGCACTGCTCTCTGTGGCATGTTTGTGCTGGTCGACGATGACTAAAGGATGACTCGGAGCGGTACGGGAACCGCTCCGCTAGCCTGCAAATCCACACCACACCATCACGCTTTGCTCAGTCTGCCCAGGGAAAATTGAAACTGTTCAAGCAGAGTGATTGCCAGTGTTTCCGAAGCATTAAGCAACAAAGCAATGACTGAAGAGAAGAAATGTTCCACGAAAGCAAAATCCGTATGAAGAAGAGCCTCATATCTTTGGGGGCTATTTCAACGGATCCGCTGCAAACCTAAAATGGCCGCCTTGGAGGATACCTCGCGACAAAAGTGGTGGCCGCAAACAGGATTGTAAGTGACGTCTAACGCCGTAAGACCTCGGCCACTGCCCGACTACCATCACGTGTGGCGAGTCGCAGCGTCTGATTAGTTGTCGCTTCGCCGTGAATTGCGGAAAATAGCGAAATAGCTTTAAACGTGACCATTTGACTTGCCGCCACTACCACACGCTACCACTTCTGTTTGGTACAGGGCAATCCTATAAGCAAAGCGGGCACATGTCCACCGTGCCCCTCCCACCTAGCCCTTGTTTGCAGAAGTGTAAAACGTGTGAGAGGGCGTCACGGGAAATCGTCTGATCAAAGCATTCCAAACTAACGTTCTAACTACGCTTAACAACGAAGATAGATAATCTTCCTCTTTTCCACAGGTACTTCAATGCTCGAGGAAAGTGAGCTTCGATGTGGCTCAAAGCTGCTGTAAACCCGTGCCAGCCCATCAAGTGTATCCTGATTCGTTCAGTATTTCATCTCTTCCGTATCTCATCTCCGACATCTCAGGTCATGAACGCCATGGAAAGAGTGGTGAACGGTGCTGGTATCTACTCATCCAGCGCCAATGCTATCTATAGTCATTGCGCATGCACTTCATGTCTCGTGTCCTTTAAGCAGGTCGTCAACTCCTCGTCGCTTCATGCATTGAGCCACAATGCAGTTCGAGAACTCGACAACAAAGGAAATCATAGTATAACGTTAGATGCCATCATCCGTATCTCTTGGCTGGTAACTGCTGTATTCTCCAAGAAGCCTCGTCAAATGCAGAACACTGCGTGAGGTCATGAAAAAATTCTGTGTAAAAACAATCAAGCAAATCATCGCGCTGAAAACACAAATCGCTGCGTAAAGTCGTGGATCAGTGTGTTGTCGTTCAGTTGGCGCGAATGTCCCGAAGCACAAGTCTCGATAGGAACTTGTTCGACAATGAATCAAAGTCCTTGCTGTCAAACTTGGCGTTTGGACGGTCGCGAAGATAGTTTTCTGGCACACGTTAGTGATGTCTTTAATTTTGCATCGACTGTGACGACTTACCGTATCTCGTAACATGCTCTCTCACTTCAGTCATCGTGTTGCAGACATCCCAGTTGGACCCAAGCAGGGCGTGATGTTTAGCAGTATTCCATTCCAGTATCGATGGGAGCTTCTGCGAGATAGCAGCGAACAACCCAACGATGACACCAACGGGTGTAGTCTCCATATCGCTGCAGAACTTGTCGACGGCAGCCTCATCTGGAACGCGGTAGTGGCAATCAAATTGCATACACTCCCAGACAGCGAGGAGGACTGAAGCGAGCATGAAGATGGTCGGCCAGTTCTTGAGTTTATCTCCGCTGTACACACTAGAATACAGTGACGAGAGTTCTTCAAGAACATCTTTGTGCAGCTCTCGCCACATGTCGGCCATAGCGCACTTGATCTGGAAATTGATCATGACAGGTGCCATGGTCTTGCCATAGAACTTCGAGCTCCTATCCTCAATCTTCCCCTCGAGTGACTCCTCGATTGGGACACCTTCAACCATAGTGATGTGCAAGGTCAAGTTGTAGGCAAGCATAAGCTTAAGGGCTTTCTTGATGGTCTTGGAGTGGGTCTTGGTATAGAAATTGTATGCTGCCTTCAACATCTGCGACAGGAATGGCGTGCCCTCAAAATAGTCGTCCACAAATTTCACAAAAGTGTTGCCACCGTCGATATGTCGATCGAGGTAGTCAGACAGCATTGTCGTAGAGATTCCTTCAGTGCCTGCAGAGAGCTTGGCCGTAAATACTTCGTATCCTGTGGTACCCTTGGTGGCTTCGACCCAGTCCATCTTCAAGCACTTGTCATCTCGAACATATACCTCCCGGGCAGCAACCGGCAGCATGTGACCGTAGCCATGGGTGACGAACAAAGTCTTCTCAACGTCGGAGAAGCCCTTGATGTTGCCCACTGAAAAGCCCAAGGATACATGACGCTCGTAATCGAACTTCTTGTCCTTGAGGAAGTAGCCGATCTCCTTGATGTCGATACGGGTACAAGGGACTTGCCATAAGCGAGCATGCGATGGCTGACACCCGGCACATGGCTCACCCTTATCACAAGTCTTCTTGAGGAACTTGCATCTCAGACATGCTCGAAGCTTGCGTATCTCGCTTGCCTGCTTTCTCTGCTCTGGCTTCAGTGGTCCCTTCCTTTTGCCCACACGCTTCTCTTCCTTCCCACCTTGCGATGTCTTCTTAGTGATCCTCTCAGTGCCTTTAGCAACAATCGGGCTCTTCTTCCCAGGTTTTCTGCCGGGTGAGCCTGCAGAGCCTTGCGATATTGGTGAGCGGACCGGTGACGATGCCTTTGACGTGCCAGGGATGGATATTGGTGGCGCCAGTGCAGTAGGGTGGAAGCTGGAACCATGGTCGACAGAGTGGCGGTGGTGGGTGTGATAAGATTCCCAGTCGCTGTCGGACAGTGAAGTAGGCGAGTAGACAGCTTGTGCGGCTCCCATGTCCAGATTGCTGAGAAAAGATGTGTGCGGCGCTTGATCGAGATCGGAATACGATGACTCGGATAAGGAACGGTCGTGTAGGACGTGCGTTGGATCCACGAAGAATGATCGCTCGCTTGACTCAAAAGATGTTCGGCCGTCGACGAAAGTCCACCCGTGCTCATCCGAGGTGCTCGGCTGGGAGATTATCTCAAGGTGTGATCCTGTAGGTGAGGCCGTTTGCTGGTGGTAAGGCGAGACCGCAAGTGGTCCCAGGTCGGTTGTCCGAAAACTGACGAGCTCGGTGCGGAAGTCTGCCCATTGTTGCATTCCATCAATCTGACTGGGCATAGACATGTAAGGTTGGTCAAGGGATATCGGGACGGGTATCGTTGATTGTGTGACTGGGATCATGCTCATTTGAGTCGGCATAGAGATCGAGTGGAATACGCCGCCGAAAGACGGATCTATGGTGTGGTGCTGCTGCTGCTGCGGATAGTCAATCTGATGCTGTGCCGGCTGATGCGAGGTTGGGTGTGTACGAGAAGAGGTGTATTGTTGTTGATGATGATGATGGGTATGAGCATGCGATGATTGCTGGTGGTGCATGTGAGAGTGCTCTTGCTGCTGTTGAATCTGCTGCTGGGCATGTTGCTGTTGTTGTTGCTGCATTTGCTGAAATTGCCAGTTTCCCATGATCGGATGTTCTGCCATCGTCGTCTGTTGTAGCCCCTGTACACCAGTGTGTGTTGGTGATACGTTTCGTCTTGACTCAGGTCCCATCGAGTCCATGTGACTCAGGGTCAATGCCCAACTCTGGGTTTGGTAAAACGGATGCGAACTCGAGTCGAAGTCATACTGCAGTTCTTCGGGAGGAAGGTCCATGTTGGCCATGTCGTGCTCTGCCAGAACATCGACCGCTCAGGTGCAGCAATAGGAAGACAGAAAAAGCAAGCGTAAGCCAGCCTGTATTGACGAAGATGCAGGCTGAGCAAAGCAGAAAGAAGCTTGAAGATGCCCAGATGAGCCCCAAGGCCAAACCTCAAAAAGGTTGACAGAACAGAGGGTAGTGTGGGCGCATGCGTGAGATGGAGGGTTTGTCAGGTGTGGGCGAAGGCGGTGAACGATCTAGACGATGATTTGGCCGTGCCGTTGGTGCCCCGCTAAACAGTAGCACCCAGCTTGGACGTCCTTGGCTTCTCACCTCCAGCAAAAACTTGTAGAGACCGGCCGAAGCGGAACAGCGCTGATGCACTGACGCGTCCAGATAAAGAGTAGTCCTGCAAGCTACTGCTACTGCTAATGCACCTCGGCGACTCGGACTACTCGCGTCAAAAAGGTGCTCAGGTCTGTCCAGTCTCACAATTTGATAGGTCTGTGCTCAGTTGAGCGGCTGCCGCCTTACGCTTGAAGGCAGTTTTATCTGTCACAATGATGGCATAGGGATGGTGAAAAGGTTGCCTTTTGCTGATAGGACAACTTCGCTGCAAGTATCGAGCTGCACCAGTGACTTGCATCCGTCAACAACGTTGCACAAGTTGTCCGTTTCTGTCGGCACACGCGCATCTTTTGAGACACCACAGTTGGACCTTGCAGCTGTTCTCCTCGTGCTTTGATATTGCAAACTTCGAATTGTGACAGCAGTTTGCCGCCCATCGAAGCACTCGTTGTCGCCGTGTCTGTGCACCTGTCGCTGATACGTTAGTGACCGTGTTGAAATGCTTGGACGATCAGGTCTATCGGCTCGGTTCTCGACGACGAGGCTACTGCTTAGTATGCATTGGTACCCATCTCTACACTATCTTCAAAGAGTTGATTGGCTGTTGGAAAGATCTGCAAGCCAGCTAATGCAGGTAATCATGCTTAGCGGCCACAACTGGACTGGTTGACGAGCGCTGCACATACCCTGCTCAGCCCTTGCTGGTCTCGCAGGTCAGATGGGACTTTTGATACCTGAACATTATTCAGTAGCTATGACTGGGATGCCTTCGTCATCTTTATGCTGCCGCAACAGATCACGATACTCAAGTAGCATCATGCTTGAGATATAGAGTTCACTGCTCGGTGGTGCTGAGATCAAATTTGCATGCTGTGAATTTGGTAATTGGCAAGCAGCGGTGAGTTTTACATTTGCTGCGGCAGAAATGGCACCGTTGAGGCCGGCTTGACAGGTGAGCGGTCTGGCCACGGAAGACGTCGCTACGAAACTATCTCCGTGCCGATGAGGCTGGACTAAGGGACAATCCTTCGTAGCCGGACATCACAGCGTAATTCAGTGGTTGTCACCCCATCTTTCCTAAAGCTCGAAGCGTCGCTGCTATCCGCGCGCCAAACGGTTCACTTGAAACACAAATTGTAAAACTGCTTGATCTGTCTTTGAATGTTGCATCTTTTAAGACCTACCAGAGACCAAAGACAGGTCGTCGAGCCATCAAACATTGTAGCTCCATCAACGATACAATAGGTCCTTCTGTGGTACTTGTAGCAGTCTACTAGCCTTGCCCGCGAAACCAGCGTGTTTTGGGTGTGCAGGGCTATCGGCACGCCCAGAGGTATTCTTATCGGCACGTTATTTGGCTTCTGCACTCAAAGCCGCCACATCCAGTTCCATATCGCAGTTTTATATGCACATGAAGCTGCTCATATGTCTAACATGAACACTGTACCAAAATTGTTGCCATTGTCATGAGGCTGTCTGTACCAAGCATCACCTTCGCTTCCACATTCTTCGTGACAATACGATTGATCGGAATGTGACCAGAAAGTGTAGAGTTTAGTTCAAGCGATCAGCCGTACAAGCATCACCTCCTGGTTCATTTTCCTGGTTTGGAATTTTGAGTCATGTTGCGCATGATATGGCGCAGTCAGACGATGAGTTCGAGCCGTTCATGGCCGTGCCTCCTTATTTGAGTCAACAACCACCTATTTTGGACCATCTTGATACTGCGACGTCAGAACTACAAGCACGTACAGTGGGAGAGTGTCTACCCCTCCTGAACGCAGCAAATGACCCATCCTCAAATCCTTTCGATTTTGATGAGCATGGTATTCCTCTTCTTGACCGCACAGCACATACTAGCTTCGTCCATGATGGTCTCAAGAATTTACCAGCTCAATTTGTTGCAATGGATGCGAGCAGGCCGTGGCTTATGTATTGGAGTCTTGTGAGCCTGTACGTGATGGGCGAAGATGTGACGGCTTTTGCGTCGGGGTACGTTACAATATATGATCGAACGACGCACTGGCTGACCGAATAATGCGCAGCATAATCAAGACATTTCAGCCACTTCAGAATGCTTCCGGTGGATTTGGTGGTGGGCAAGGTCATCTGCCACACTTGGCAGGAACCTACGCAGTTGTACTTGCCATAGCTATGGTATGCAACGAAGATGCATATAAAACCGTTGACCGTGTTGCCTTGTGGCATTGGCTTGGCCGGCTGAAATCAGCAGACGGGGGATTCAAGGTCTGTGAAGACGGTGAAGAAGACGTCAGGGGCGCCTATTGTGCTCTTGTGGCGATCACTCTATTAAATCTACCGTGGCAGCTCCCAAAGAATTCTCCCGCTCGGGCACAGGGCTTCGTCGACTTTCGTGATAGACTAGGCGAGTATCTATCACGTTGTCAGACTTACGAAGGAGGCGTTTCTGCTGGCCCAAGCAACGAAGCCCATGGTGCTTACACATTTTGTGCTCTTGCCTGTCTATGCATTTTGGGTCCGCCCAAGGAAACCATTAAGAAATACCTTGATCTGGAGTCACTGATTCGCTGGCTCTCTGCTCGACAATATGCTCCTGAAGGCGGCTTTGCGGGCCGCACGAACAAGGTCGTGGATGGCTGCTATAGCCACTGGATTGGTGGTTGCTGGCCGTTGGTTGAAGCTGCACTTGACGGTCCCAACGACCTACGATCACCTTTGTCCAGCAACGGCACAAGACGGTTGTTCGATGGTGAAGGTCTCGCAAGATACATTCTTGGGTGCTGTCAGGCTCCGACCGGCGGTTTAAGAGACAAGCCATCAAAGTAAGTCGGTTGTTGCATCGGGTCACTGGGTTACTGATATATGATTGCAGACGACCGGACGCTTATCATACATGCTACAACTTGGCAGGTTTGAGCATGGTAAGGCATTATCATCATTATTCCGAATTGCCAGATCCAAGGTCAGGATTGCTGTTGTGGGATGTGAGAAGCAACGAACTATTTCCGGATCCTGTCCATGGTGGCTCAGATGAGGTTGCCGCCGTTCAGCCGGCCTATGTTATTCCTCATAAGGCAGTTGCAAAGCTCAGTCAGTGGTCAAGGTTCAACAATGTCGACTTTGAGTCTTGATGAGACAACCAGCTTCGCCTGCACTCCTGCTGCGAATGATCTAATCCACCCCAAGGTATTTCATGCCACCATATGCGCCCCGCAGAAATCTAGAGGCGGCCGATAATTTGCTATAATGCTTACGTGGCTGCGCTTTTGCACATGGCCTTACCTCCAGGAGTATTTATCGTAGAGATGACCTTCACAATGGCTTGAAGGCATCGCGTATCGATGCATGAGCAGAAGCTGGGTAGATCTGGCACTCACCGTCAAGCAGTATTTGCACGCAGCGAAAATTATACTGATGGACTTTTAAACCACAGAATTATCTCTCGTACGTGATTGAGGGTCCCGACCTGGCGTAAGCCAAGCATCTCATTTGTTACTTTATAATATTCTGGGCTAAGCATAGACGTCTCTAAGTGGCCTTCTGGCCGCAAACGCATTTTGCCAGCGCACCAATGCATACAGACTGTCTCTTCCATCAAGCCCATCCCTGAAATTGCCGAGATTGATTGTACGAAAGATAGTGCTAAGTTATCTCTTCCTAGGCCGTAAAGAGTGTCAGTGGCCGTTTACTGCATAGGCGAATCGCCCAAGGGTTCATCCCTTAACTACGGTGGTCTCAGCGTTGAAGTTACTTCTGAGATGGAGCACCCCTCGTTTCAAGAAGAAAAAGCGCCCTTCATATACTGTGAGTCTAAATTGCGTTTCATCAACTTCGGTGAACGCTGAAGAAACGCCAGCGCCAGATTATCGGATCAACTAGTCCGCGTACAGGACAATCCAATGCGTTCCAGAAGGCAAATTCTGCGGTACTTACAGCAGTTTCTCTGGTCTTATGCAGGCCAAGTTCATGCATGTTGTGCGTGCAAGCAATCTAGTGGCTGCGTTTGTCTACACGCGCCCCGGTCAGGACCACTCTCATTGCGCCATTACTGGCTTCATTGTGCTTGCTTGATGGGGTTGTCAATTACGACACTTCTTAACCCACATTTGAGAGACGAGGTCTTCACGATCGATTGTCTCAGAACTTCGCGCCATACCTAAAGGTTCTCCACGGAACTGCAGCTGGCGTCTTTGACCTATGCTTGAAGTGTAGGTGACACCTGATTCGATCAGCGCTAAGCTTCGTCCATCATACGGGCGCCAGGATCTCAGCAAAATGTCAATCTAAAACCGCTGGCTCGAGACGCTGCCAGCACATCGACGCATAACAGCTTTCCAGGGAGCGGCATCTTTGCTCTGCAAGTCTGCAGTTCTCATGCCGCAACTTCGCTATAGGCTGATTCTTGCCACAGTGGAAATTTGTTCTTGCCCCACAACCCACAGTTGCTTCGTTGTCACTGCATGAAGGCGAAATGAGCGACCTTGACCGGTGCACGAAAGCAACATGTGTAGGGTCATGATAGTACTTGTACCAAATCTAGAGACGAACGTCTCCGGTCGAGGCTTGAATTTCTCAATACTATATACCTCATGAGCCAAAATTCCTTTGTCGACTAATTCATTGCTCATCATATTTGCAAAAATTCTAGTCGGAGTTCCAAGGTGGTGGATACACAAGTCAACAACCGGAGCAAGGACGATACTGGACTATCTCTCAACGTTGACCACAAGCCTCATCTTTTGGGCATCCATTACAAAGATGCTGCACATTGTCTACCTTGCCGGTGAGTACCTTGGCGGATTGGAAAGGAATTCACTAGGCCCGTCCATCCGAACTTTGAAGAAGAGGTCGCGCGAGATGTCGTTGATACCCAAGGATGAACCTCATCATGCGTGTAGTGCGCTAACAAGTCTTTGATAGGTCTATGCCAGCGGCGTCAGTGGCCAGAACCCTACTACGAAGTCACGCCATCCCGCAACGGATACACTTGTGTGGTCCGAGTCAACAACAGAGAATACCAGACCTCCAAGTACTTTCCCTCTGAGGTTACGGCCAAGGAGGGTGCGGCTACTATCGCCTTCAACATCTGCCGCAACTTTTCGGTAAATGATGGCATGTACCCACAAGGCTTCGCACACGACAACGTGGTCCAAGGTCGGGCTGTCCCAGTGGGAGCAGGCAGAACAAGTCGGAGAGCCCATGCCGCACCTGTCACCCCAGACTACCGCATGAGGACAGATAGCGTTAGTACCGGCAGCCGAAGTGGAGGAAGCAGCCCGGATTTTAGCGACGACTCAAGCACGAGCCTCTATGGCCGACATGCTCCTCGGCAGCAACTCCACTACAGCTCTGACCGTCGTACACCTGCCCGACAGTCCCGTTTTGTTGTCGGAGGCAGATGAGCCATACTTTTGACGCCTTGGTCCAGTTGTCCCATCTCTTCCTGGAGCGACCTTAACCGAGTGAACGAATTTTGCCCACCCCAACGACTATAGACTACATTAGGGAGGTTGCTTCTATATCATTTGTTTCTTAGCTGTTGCAGCATGCATTTCATAAAACCTAGCAGGCAACTGTGACTTGAGCTTATGGCAGTCATTTTCAGCATAGCGAGAAAGAAGAACATGTGGTGGTAAGATGAGCCATGATGACTCTATGCAGGGCACTTACGATGTGACGAGACATGAATATGACCATGACCACGAACCGATCAGAGAAAAATTCACATAGAACTATAATGACCTATATGATTTCATGCAGACTTATCGAACGATATCTGAACGTATCCATTGACCCGTTCCACATAGTGTAGAGAGGAGCACCGAGCAGGCATAGAGTAGTGGCATGACACAGGTAATCAGTTAATGCCTCAGGTGTCAGTCTCGGCACCTCGGATCTTACTCCTTTCCACTGAATGGTCGGAGGAAGCACCAACTAAAATCAAGGTATAGAGATGACGTAGGTGTCAACAACGGAAAAGAAGTTGTGCGGGAGATGGTGGTACTGCAGATGAGCAACTGCGACTGCCATGATTTGCCAGTTTGCTAAGGATTCAGCGACCATTATGGAAGACTGGTGACTTCTTCCCGCTCTCATCTGTTTCACTCGTACAGACGTTGCAGCGCCATGAACAGATTTGGGACTGCGAGAGCTCTCCTCAAAGTCGGAGCTCGGCGCGTCTCCCTGCATCGTGTGCGCGCTCGACCATGCGATCACGTCTTGTTGACCGCCCTGAGTCAGCCGGGTTTTCGACGATCTGGAGCACCAACAGCGTCATGCTTTGCTTTGGGCCAGCTTCGCTTCGCAAGCTATGAGGAGAAAGCCAAAGCTCTAAATCAGGAGGGGGTCGACGAACAGTTGTCTGACTACGATACGAGAATCGCTGAGGAACAAGAGAAGCAGAATCGGGCACCATGGCATCGGGAAGGTTCTGCAGAGCCACCCGTGCGGCGGCAGCGTTCTGCTGGCGCGATGACCAAAGGTAAGCAGGAGGTCAAGTATCATACTGAAACACCGCTGACATCTGCAAGGGAAGCTGCTGACCACGCCCTCACGCTTACTCAAAATGGTTCTTCCGCTCAGTACCGTCGACATGAACAGCGACAGGAAAGACGTTGCTCCTCTGGCACTTCTAGTGCACCCGAACCAGCCTTTGTCCTACCTATCCCGGCTAATACAGTCTGAGCTTCCGTCTGTGTCCAATGAAAAGGGCGCCAATCGTTTGCCTGAGGTGTCTTTCAGGGCTCTAGAAACGAAGGAAGACGAAGAAATAAAGCCGAAGAGACCTGTCAAGGACAGTGTCAAAGGCCCTAATGATCCCGAAGACACAGATATTGGAGAAGGCGGAGTAGAATCATACAGCGGTGCAGGCAGGGAATCTGCCGCGGAAATTGATGGGAATTTCATTCGCTGGAGTGCATCTACAGAAATCGGTGACTTCATCCGAGACGCCGCAAGAGCTAAGGAGTTCGAAGTTGAGATTGAGGGCAGCCCGGACGTCATTAAGGTCGCGGTCCCTTCGTTCAATGACCGTACCTTCTACCTGCGCCAAAAGTTGCGTCGAATGTCCAGCACGATTTCCGACATGGCCAACCTGAAGAGTGAGTGCGACAAGGCTGCGCATAAGACCGGGCAACGCTATGCGATGGCAGGATGCGGAGCGATGATCGGCTACTGGTATCTGGTGTACAGGTTGACCTTCGAAACAGATCTGGGTTGGGATGTCATGGAGCCAGGTATGCTTGCTTTTCTATACCAACCTAGGCTCAAACTGACTCTCTCCAACAGTAACATATCTGGTCGGACTGTCCACGCTCATAGGCGGTTACCTATGGTTTCTTTACCACAACCGAGAGGTCAGCTACCGCTCAGCCTTGAATCTCACAATCAGCAGGCGCCAAAGCAGGCTGTATGAGGAGAGGGGCTTCGATTTGCAGAAATGGGAAGCTCTGATAGAGGAAGCAAACGCTATTCGAAAGGAGATCAAGACCGTTGCGTCCGAGTATGACGTCGAGTGGGACGAGAGAGCCGATGAGAAAGACCCCAAAGTCGTCAAAGCCTTGCGGGAGGAAAGGAAAAACCAGAAGAAGCCCGACAAGAATAAAGGAGATGGTGATGACGAAGACGATGATTGAACAATGTCAGAATCGAACCGATGACTTTCAAATCTACAATACAGACATAGTATCACCTCAATCGCCGCCGCCGCACGCTATGCAGAAACAACCTGAAACACATTCTCTTCGCCGACTCGCGGTGGCCAATCATCCCATGTGCTCACACCAAAGACACCAACAGAAACGATACAAGTCAGGTGCCAACTAACAGAATGCTGCGAGTGTACGACCCAATGCTCATCGAGGTCGATGTACATTTCGAACTTGGTCATAGATTTGCTTTTCAGAGCTGCCTAGGGTCTAGTCAGGCTGACAGCAATTATTAACCTCGAGCTATGATACTTACTGCCGCCACTGCTGCCACTATCGCCGTTCCGACGGTTGCGGTTGTTTCGAATGTCTCTCGAGCGAAACACACTGTACAACAGCCACAATGTCACCCAATTTGGACCGTGCTCACCATTACTTGCTCCTCGGTCGAACAGCGTCCTCTGGACCGAGCCAACAGGAGCATTTTGCCACGTTTGTACCACTGCCACCTGTTGACGTTCGCGACTGATGTGATGCCAGAAGAAAGGAGGTCGGACTGAAGCATCATTTCGCTTCTCCTCCAGAAGATTTGATCGGTCAGCGTTCAGTTGTGTGTACATATTGATGGCCTCGTCCTGAAGTTGCGGTGAGTTTAGCTTCGCACACCGGCATTTCTGACACCTACCCTCATAGCCCGGTAAAAGCCCTCATGTCGAGCGTCGCTTGGTTCAAGGCCCAGCGCTCGCATGAAGTCGTCCTTGGGCACACGTGGACCAACGCCAGACATTCTGAATTAGAGGAATCGAGTGACACAATTTGATGCAAAAAGCCAACTATTATATGGACTCCACGGCAGTCTATGGAACGTGTGTCAGTGTCACGAAACTCAGTCGAGGGATAGGCATCCTATATGTTGACTTCAACTTCTGCAATGCCTCAGCGCCAGGTCAGAGAGCAAACAGCACTTGGTCCACATACGGCAGCGTATCCTCCGGATTAATTTGTTGCGACACAAGAACATTGGGCGGAAGCATTATACCGCTAGTTAGTTATGCCATCTTCTTCGTTTGGGACAGAGTCAGAGCTTTTGATTTATCGCATTGTAGAAAAAGTCAATTGAAGTGGCACGGACAGCGACTTCTATGCATGAGCAGCTACCATGGGTAGCCTTGGTAAGGATCAACTACCTCGTGGCAGAGGCTCCAGAGGCTCCAGAGGCTCCAGATGTCAGACCGCACTGGAACGGTACGCATTTCGGCTGCAACCCCACCCGCTTGCTAGCATGTTCGACAATTCATCTCGAAGCCAATGCTAAAACCTAGATATATCTTAGGTGTGCAAATTGCTTGTACCGTGGTGGTCAACCCACTGCCTCAAAATTGCAAAGGCAGCAATCCTGGAGGCTAAGTAGCATATCACATTTTCACGAGCAGCAGGCGGGCAACTGGGTTCCAGCTTATGATATAGCGAGTCTACCAAAACAGCTATGTGCAGACAATTTGGCCGGTCGTCATGAGAGGACCAATCACGATAGGAGGAAATTAAGGTCCGAGTCATTTGGAAAGGTTAATATCAGGTTTCACAGACTAGCAATATGACAAGCTGTTGTGATTCCCTGCTTTCAATGCAAGCCTTTTCCGTTCGCAGTGCCGGCGCAGAAACTTTGTGCCAGGGCTGCAAAAATTGCCTCAAGACCACCGCTCGCGTGTAAGTAAGTGGGTCAGAAATGTTTGTCATAAGCAGGGGATGTTAAAGAGCCACGGCTCAAGCAAACGAGCCAAAACTACACTGAAACATTCAAATACCAGGCGGCGAAACCCTAGGATTATTCTGGCTATCTCAATCGTAGGTCATTCATCACACTGGCTGCAAATTTGCCGGCGACGTGCCTCACATTGGACGTCAAGTGCCCAGGTTCCCACAGACTTAGAAGAAACCAGCAGCTGCAAGGGAGACACCAACAACCTCGGCTGGCGGGAAGCGAGCGGACTAAACAGTCACGATCCGCCCGTTTAGCATGTGAGTGAGTATCAAGCAAAAGAGAACTCGCTGACACCGTCTTGCATGCCGTGGAACTGAAATTCTGTACCGTGCAGCAGAGACACACACGACTCGTTGCCTTAGCCAGGCACCATATGCCAGACAGCGTTTGCCCAGGCATATTAGGCATTGTTCTGGTCGTACCTGCAGGCGCCAGCAAATTAAATGGATGCATAGTAGGGTCCTACTTCCGGCCGTAAAGCATGCTTCTGCTCGATGCTTGGAGAGGTCTGCCAAAGTCAAGACGTTGATTAGGTAAGCTTTAGGATAAGCAAAAATTATCGACTTTCAATCACGTTTAAATGCTTGTGTAACGTAGTCGAGATGACGTGGTCGAGATATTTGCCCTCCGTGAGAGCCAAGACTATTGACGCTGGTGACAGAGAACTGCCTGACCGCAAGATCAGGCCAGCACCCTCATGCTTCAAGCACTTCGTTATTTCCGTCGCCGGTGATATAGGATGCACTCGCGTGTACAGCGAGGGAAGCCGGGCTCTGATTCCAGAAGCCGAGAACAAAGAAGACCTCGCTTGGCTTGAGCGGAGAGATTGATAATTAGTGTCGCTTTTCTGAGTACATACTACCCATCATGATGGACACGAGGCAACACGACCTTGCTAATACGGAGAGACGTTCCATCGCAATTGAAAGGTCTCGAAAGATGTTTTGATGTATCCACGTTGATGTTCCCCAATCTAGCCTTGTTGACGTCCCTACGGTTGCGTGAGTGCAAAACGCAAACCACAACCGTCTTCCTGCACGAGCAGATCTTATTCAGAATAACTATATCTCTGCCCCGACAAGATGAACGTTTCGGACAGAAAGCATGCTCAACAGCCAGTAGCGTAATGTCATGCAGTAGAGACGAACAGTGACTGCGAAGCTTCTCGCAGTTGAGAATGATTCCGAAGCAAATTCAACAACCATGATGATTCCGAGACCCCACTATCATATCAAGCCTCACATCTTCCAAGTATTCATCGTCTTCATGTCGACAGTAAAACGGCTTTGAGTAATTGACAAGATAGTATCAACTCGCCACTTTCACATGATTATTCGGGCTTCCAAGGTCTTTCGAGCGGCATCCTATTTGAAGAATTGTCGTCACGACAGAATCATGAGCACGACCTCAGAGAATAATCATCCAATTCCGGTGCTCCTATTGAAGACCCAATCTCAACCAGAAGACACCTACGAGGAGCAATTTTCTAGGCGTTTATGGCGCGACAGTGTCCCCTCAGCCCACTACACCTTCACTCCATACTTCATCCCGGTCCTCGAACACACTCAAAATGCATCAACCCTTTCCCACCTCGGCGCTCTCCTGCAAACAGGCGATCTCAAGCACAGATACGGTGGCATGATATTCACTTCGCAACGAGCAGTGGAAGCCTGGGCAGACGTAGTGCAAAAAGTCGAAAGCGAGCCTCACCCACGACCAACAGCCACGCTGCACCAAGATGATTCGAACCTTCTCGACCCCTTTGCCGACATTGATCTCCTCACTCCGTTTCCCATCTACGTCGTCGGGCCAGCAACAGAACGCGCGCTTTCGACACTAGCGTCACAGTCCGCGAGAGTGCCTCAGTCACCCTTCAGGCGTCTCAACTCCACCATCCACGGCGCCCATACTGGCAACGGCGCCGACCTTGCTCGATTCATCTTGCGCCACTACAATCAAATGCATCGCAACCACTGGTTCACGTACTTTGAAGCGCCGAGGCTGCCATTTATCCCATTGCTGGGCATGTCGAGTCAGAATTACGGGCGGAAGAGGCTGGAGATTGATGATGAAAGGCTGCGCAAAAAGCCCTTGTTGTTTCTGGTTGGTGAGACGAGACGAGATGTTATCCCGAAGACGCTGATGGGTAAGGATCTGGAAGAGGGTGAGAAGATTAAGGTTGAGGAGGTGGAGGTTTACAGAACGCAGGTAATGAAGGAGTTTCGGAAGGCTTTTCGAGAGATTTGTGGGAGGATACGTGAAATGGAAGAGGGAAGTGGAAGTGTAAGGGTTGTAGTTGTGTTTAGTCCACAAGGGAGTGACGTTATGCTGAAGGAGATTGGATACTTGGATGACAACGGGACGGTGACGGACAAGGCGGAGACGAGGTCGTGGAAAGAAGGAGGAGGAGATGAGCAAGTCAGATGGATCATTGTGACTATCGGTCCGACGACGAGGGATCACCTTGTGGCCAAGCTAGGTATTGAACCAGATGTCTGCGCCGAGAAGCCAAGTCCTGAAGGCCTAAGGAAGGGCATCGAAGCATTTCTCAGGGAAAAGCAGGTTGCTGTTTGAATTTGAAAATACTGTCAATGTTTTGTGCAATTCACCAGTACCTCGAGCGTTGCTTCAGGACGAACCATTCGCCTGTGCAGTAGCGCTCGCGGCGCGGGCAGCGCTGTGCTTCAGCATTGCTTGGACTTGGGTGTTCCAATGGTTTGAAGCCTGCCTTACCGGTTTCGTCAGAGCTCGAAGCGGAAGACGGAAGCTCTGCCTCCTTTGAGGTCCCCACTGCAGCTTCCTCGAGCACTTGTGACCACAGCGCATCAAGCCGATGGAAATGGCCTGATTCAGGTCACGTACCAAAAGTGCAAAACAATCCTTCTTCTCCAACCAGACTACTGGCACACGAGAAGCAGTGCTCGACTCGGTGATCAGATGGAAGTGGCCATTTTCTGCTTCCTGTGGTCACTTGTGACTGAGCGGTCCGATTTCCAACGCTATTTTGCCACGAGGAGCGCTTCGAGTGCCACGTGCCTGGCTTCACTAAATCCACACTTCTGAGTGCTTCGCTTTGTCGAGGCGAACTGAACAGTCATGTCTCGTGTGATCAACCAAGTCAAATGTGATGCTTGACGATGTACACTTGTGATTGGCAAACCGAGGCCTTTACACATTATCAATGCCATCGCGAAAAGCATGGCTGTTAAAATTCGCAACATCGTCCAGTGCTCAAGTGGCGTATCTACTAGTGAGATAACAGCTGGTCGAGGGTCGATCAGCCAACGTGGGAAAAAAGCCTATCGGGCCTTGAAAAGTATGTGGAGCGCCAGCCAGTTGCCGAGGAACTGGAGCAGCAACTAATGCCACGAGGAGAGAGGTCAAAGCGACTCTTGCATCTACATATGGCACATTTCGATAGTCTAACAAGCGAAATCACCAGAGTGCTACTACGGTGGAAAATGCTCTGGAGAGTTGTGTCACCGTCATCTCAACGAAGTCCTTCGCCAACGAGCCGCCAAATCAACTTTCTCATCGCGCCCAAATTTATGCTTTCGTAACTGAACGCCAATTTTCTGGAGGTTCGTTCAAGGACCTGGCCTCTGCGGTGGCTTTTCGGGTTCAGGCACAAGCTCCGTAACCCCTAACCATTCCAAGATTTGGGCTCCAGAATAGCGTGCGTGTCCGTTAGCGGCACCCATTTGGAGCCAGACTAAAGGCTCTGGTGTCTTTTCGCAAACTCTAGCGAAGCCAGCCGAGCCGAGCTTATGGAAATTGCTGTTCTCCCACTCTCACAACGTTGCAAGATCAAGGAGAAACACGCGAGGCTATCGCACTCTACCCATGCGTGACTCCAGACGGGTCAAAAGAGCGTTATTCACGCACATTGGGGCCATGGATAGGCGACCTCTGATGCTCTGGCTCCCACCTTAATCTCTCTATGTCATCTTCCTTTTTAGTCCAGAAATTCCCTTTCGTACTTTTGGATAACACATCCTGCTTCGACATCTGACATCAGTGCTTACAATGCGTAATTGCCCAACAACTGCACTTGAATCACACTTGCTCTGACTCAAGCGACTCTGGAACTGGGAAGGCACAACTATAGCTCTGTTTGATATAGAAACCTTTGCAAACCCCAGAATTGCACACCAATCTCGAATAGTCCCGAAACAGTGCTAAAACACCGCTCTTGCAGCGTTGGACGAGCTCTGTTGCACAGCAGAACTGCGGTTGGAATCGCCAAAGTCACCTTCAATCGCATTCAGCCCCAAATCGATAAGCCGCAAAAAGTTCAACCTATCAAAAAGGAAAGCCCAAAGCCGGACCGGCATAGGAGTGTGCACCGGACGGTTTCAGAGCGGCCTGCGGACTATAAACAAGGACATCGTGCAGAATATTCAAGCAGACATATGACGGGCAAGATGGGCCTCCTAGACAAACTGCAATCGAGTGCGTACCCTGCACCTGTACATCTGGACAATATACTGACGTTGTCACAGAGCTCGAGCTCTACAGACTAGAGCAGAAATACGCCAAACGAAAGAACAGACAAACATTCACCACTGGTGCAACCTACGTCGATGGCGAGTACCACTACGATGATGCAAGTTATCAACCCATCTCTGCGTCTAGCACAGGATCAAGCTCGAGAGACAAGAGGACTAGCATGTTCCTTGGTGGTAAGAGGTGACAGGATACAAGAGAGACTGCCGCATGAAAATGGATCAGCACAGCACAAAATGTTGGCCTTCATCGACCGCAACATAAGTTACACAGACATGATCTGAGAAGCCAACAATGCGGAAGTCTTTCCTACGAGTCCTCAGCGGGTACGGTACTCGCTCGACTATTACATGATACCCAATAATCTTCTTCGCCTCACGATGAGCTCAAGTACGGGCCTCGTCGCCGGTCACATTTAAATTGGTGCATGGTTCGGACATAGATGATTACGACAGGGGAACGCATGAGATGGTAGATTTGGTGTTCACACAACTTACAGCGGCATTTCCAACTGTTTGAGCTTCTGTTCTGAAGCAAGACAGGCCTATAAACAAAGATTCAGCATGTAATTAGAACAGGCTTCATGTACAGGAACGACGTCGATTTGTGTATATCTTTGTCTTTTGTAGCCCACTTTCCGTGTTAGGCGCTTTAATCGATGCCTGAAAGTTCGTCGGTTGGTGCCTGCTAGACCTCGGCACAAGTTCACATCGGTTGACGTGATACGACTGTGATCCTATTTACGCGACACTTCTAAGAACTTTAAGCCAATCTTGATCATGGCACGCCTTTTCTTCACGTATGGAATTATCCCTGACCCATTGTGACTCAACTCAGCGATATATATACGGAGCGTTGTCTCACTTGCGACACAGGTGTTACGAGCTGACGACTCCGGTTCGGATCAAAGCACGTATTGTGTAATTTGCTAGAGACATTTCAAGGAACAATCGTCGTGGTGGACTCTTGCCCTGACAAGAGAAGCTGCGTCCAACTACATAGACTTGCATGAGACGATTCTTGCCGTGCCCTTGTACCAGACAGACATTCGCCAAACACAAGCGACGTGTGCTCATACCGCAACACTACCGCACGCACCAAAGGCCACTCTCCTCCCTCCCGAAGCGAGAACAAAAGCCAGCTTCCGATGCCGCAGAACCCACCCTGAAACACCAGACTCCCACGTCCTCGCGAAACCGGACGCCCGAAGACACAACCTACATGGTCCCCAGACCCCTCCCATACCCAAACACCCACCCCAACAAAGGCACCCGAGGCGCCAACCTCAACACCTACGCCAGCTTCGGGCACTTCTTCGCCACATACCCGTCGCAGAACTACGAGATCCTCCGCCGCATCTACTGGAAGCGCCGCGGGTACTTCATGGCTGTCAACATCCCCGCTTTGCCGGACGTGGAGCAGGTGAGTAGCAGTATCTGGAGGGTGTTGGGCGGGAACCCGAGCAAGTTCACGCTGCAGGGGACGAACACGTACTTACTTGGGCGCGGGCGCGACAGGATTCTGGTGGACACGGCGCAGGGGATGGGCAGTTGGAGGGACCAGCTGTACGGCGTGCTTGAGGACCAGAAAGTCGTGGTTAAGCACTGTATATTGACGCACTGGCACCATGACCATGTGATGGGTGTTCCTGACGTGAGGAGGCATAGTCCCGGAGTGAGGGTGTACAAGCACCTGGGGAATCGGTATGATCCCGACCAGACGTTGCAGAAGGAGGAGATACTGGATATTGAGGACGGGCAGCGGTTTAGTGTCGGGAGTCAGGAGGCTGGGGATTTGTTCGAGGTTGAGGCGCTTTATGCGCCGGGCCATGCGAAGGATCATATGTGTTTGCTGATTGTGAGGTCGCCGGATCCGGAGGAGGTGGGGTGTATCTTTACCGCGGATAATGTGTTGGGTCATGGGACTGCTGTCTTTGAGGATCTGGGCCAATATGTGGAGAGTTTGAAGTTGATGAAGAGACGGGCCGGGGAAAATAGGAGGGCATTTCCGGGCCATGGAGCTGTGATTAGTGATGCGCGAGAGAAGCTGGATGAGTACATCACGCATCGTCAGATGAGGGAGAATGAGGCGATGAATGTCTTGTGTTATGGAACTACTACTGCGCCGGGCCAGGCCCCGTTGAAGACAGCTGAAGGCTTTCCGCAATCTCTGCCGCCGACCGAGGTTGAGGCGGGGAAAGACGTGGTCTTGGGCAAGGAGTGGGCGAGTATGGATATGGTAAAGGTCATCTACAGGATGTATCCTGAGAATCTATGGGGTCCTGCCGAGGGTGGGCTACTGCAGGTGCTCGACAAGCTCCAAGGCGATGGCAGAGTCGAGAGGACGACCAGTGGTAAGTGGAAGGCTTCCGAAGCTGTGATGAAAGACGTGCTTGCGGAGGCTGGAAGATATCGGAGCAAGAGTCCAAATAAGCTCTAGCTATGCTCATGCAAAGTTTGTCCCTGCATTTGTATTCGACCGGCGGACGCCACCTCATTCTGTGCCATTTTACATTTGCTGCTGCAGGGCCTGGTGGAGTCCAGCACAAACTTCACCTTCTTCCTGGTGACAGGTCTTCTTTCACTGCGGCTGTCCTGCGCTCCTACCTTGTGTCAGATCTGACTCTGGCTAGCTGTGTCGTGTGGTCGTTTCTGCATCTATCTTTGGGCCGAGAAGTGGGATTCAGGCCAATTGATATGAACGTATTAAGGAATTAGCTGGAAATGAAGCGGCACTTCACAGTGAGGTCCGAGAAGCAGACCAGCGCAAGGACTCAGGCTGGTGGGGGCTGCCAGGCTTGGGAGTCAATTTGAAGATTGAGTTTACTTTACAAATGGTGTCTTTTCATGTCGACATGCCCCTTTTCCTTTGAGCCTCGCATAAATGCATGTGTCTTTGTGCACGAATCAGCCTGCTTGAACAAGTTTCTACATGGAAAAATCCGGAGTGCAGTAGGCCCCTGCAGGATCAGCCGAGACTTGGCACTGACTATCGAGAGGATCAGCGCACATGCACCGAAAGCCGGGATGACAATCCAGGAAAGCGCACGATGATGAGGAGGCTCGAGCAGCTCGCTTGTCCCGTTCTCCAACGAAGAGCCCCCTCGTAAGGGAATCCGAGGGTTTGGTCGAAGGATTCGAGATCAGGTTGGCCAATCAGCGTCAAGGCCGTTCCGGTTCGCTCAGATCTAGACTCCGCCTTGAGTCTGGGGTACTGCGCCCACGCAGCTCAAGAGAACCGATCTTTTGAGCACCTCGGGCCTCTAGAACCTCGCCAAGTAGACATTAACATTAGCTCGTCGATCAAAATGCCTTCGTCTCCAGGTCGTTGCGGTCATTTTGACTTTGCGAGATTGATCGCGATTCAGATATTCAATGTCAGGAATTCGTCCAAGAACATGCTGCTGATCCTTCCAAGTAGAAACATGATGACCCTCCCAACCCCCGATGAAGCTCCACCATCGTCTCTGCTGCTACCTTTCGTAGGGAGCATTGCCATTTATTGACTGACCTTTAGCACTCCAGTACTCGACCTGGCACAATCATCGCCATGTTCGGTCTTAACAATTTCCAAGTGAGTACTTACGACACCGGCTTGTTGGGTGCAAAAGTTCTAATGCCTCGTTAGCTGTGGTGTTTGGCGTACATCACCTTCGGCTCGACGCTGTATGGCTATGACTCCGGCATCACAACTTCACTCCTCGCGTATGCGAACTTCTTGGAATATTTTGCGCTCAATGCAAACACCATCGGTGCCTTCAACGCTGCGTACTATGCAGCGAGCGCGATAGGTACCATGCTCAACTGGTACTTCCCGAACAAGCATGGCCGCATAACCACGATCCGTTGATTCTGCTATATCAACGTCATTGGTGTCGTTCTCCAGACAGCTGCAGTCAATTACGGCATGCTTGTAGCTGGTCGTGTGCTGGGCGGCGTCTGCAGTGGTGTCATCTTCTCCCTCTGCCCGGTGTATGCTAGCGAGATCAGTCCGCCGCACATTCGGGGTAGAGTTGGGATGATCTACGCGATTAATGTTGCGGCCGGGTACATGATTACAGAGTGGATCGGTCTCGGCTTCTATTTCATCGATGGCCATGCCAATTGGAGAGTTTTGTTCGGGCTGCAGCTTCTGCCCACGTTTATGATGCTGGCAGGCTCATACTTCGTGCCACGCTCTCCAAGATGGCTCGTACTTGCTGGCCGAGATGAAGAGGCAGTCGAGGTCCTCCGCAAGATCCACAGCGGTCCTGGGCAAAGCGACTCCTTCTACTTGGCAGAGTTTCATCAAATCAAGGCTCAGATTCAGCTGGATAAGGAGGAAAAGCTCG
Source organism: Herpotrichiellaceae sp. UM238 (assembly GCA_000315175.1). Classification (NCBI taxonomy): domain Eukaryota; kingdom Fungi; phylum Ascomycota; class Eurotiomycetes; order Chaetothyriales; family Herpotrichiellaceae; species Herpotrichiellaceae sp. UM238. Next base: position 184,973 of record AMYF01000093.1, on the reverse strand, counting down.
GGTTGAAGCACATCGTGACGAAGCCCTCGTACCGCAAGCGGCTTCTGCTTGTCGTTGGCTTCTTCCTGTTTCAACAGTAAGTGGTGTTGCTGAAGGATGGTGTGACATTAGCTTACCTCACAACAGGTTGACTGGTATCATCCCACTTCAGAACTATCAAGTCTTCATCTACCAGGTCATTGGTTTCGGCCCTGTCATGTCTCTGGTCTTGGTTGGCGTGTGGGGTACCATTGCTGTCGTGACTGTAGTTGTCGTCTCTCCGTTCTTCGATAGGCTCGGGCGGCGCAAGATGATGGTAGGTCTCACATTCTGAAAATGAAGGACCAGTCCTTGCTAACACAGTCCAGTTCATCTCTTATAGCATGATCATCGTCGGCTCGCTGTTCATCGTGATCATGTGGGCTGTCTTTGAAAGGAGAGGCAGCACCGACGTTCGACTTGCCAAAGTCATCATTTTCGGCATGGTCTTTATGCTGTTTGGTTATGCCGGTGTGCTCAACACCTTCGCTCCTGTTGTAAGTCTCCTCGGGTCGACAAGCTCATTCTCTAGCTGACTCCTTGAACAGTATTCTGCTGAGATCATGCCTACATGCATTCGCTCAGCCGGAGTCGCAGCAGGCTACTGCACATTCAACGTCGTCGTCATCCTCCTCGTGTACATTACACCTCTGGCTCTACAAGCCATTTCCTGGAAGTACTTCTTGATTTTCGTCATCTGCGATATTATCTTCATCATCCTGTTCTATTTCTTCTATCCTGAGACGAAGAACAAGACGCTAGAGGAAATTGAGGCGGTCTTCGGAGATAAGGTGAGTAGTTGCGTACCTAAGCAAAGTGCCAATGCTGATATGGAAACACAGTTTGCCGAGTCGCTTGAGGATGCGAAGAAAGCTGTCTCGCACAAATCTGACGTCGTCGAGGTGGAATATCGACAGCCTGAAAAAGTATGAGGCATCTCAAGCTGTCTCCGCCCTCGAGGAGAGGCACCTGGCTTGAACGGAATTAGCAGACAGATGCCCCATGAGGTGTCATGAATATAAATATGCTTCACAGCTGCCCCGGTCTTACCTCGACGCTCCTGCATCACTACATTCCTCGCCAACTGCGGTCGTAGTTGCGACGTCTGCTCTTGCGATTTGAGAATCATTGGATAAGATCTCGTTGGATGGACGGGCTGAGCCTAGCATTACAGGGTCGAGAAGGTTCAGCAGCCAGGCCCTCCATTAGGCTCGCACTGAGTCTGCCTCTTCCCTACTTTCGCCAAGGCCGTGGGAGGACGATACTGTCCTTTGTTCCTCCATCCCACAACCAAGTCGTGATGCCTGAAACCCATCAAATATGTCGATGCTTACAATCGGAGTCCTCCCACCTTGCGTTTCCAAAGTTGGATCTGTCAACATGTCACGCTTTGCATATGTGACAGGATAGGGACTGTAACGTGCAAAAAGCGAAGACTCTTCTTTTCTTGTCAGATCACGACATACGACTTCGACACACTCCAAAAAAGCAAAAAGCAAAAAGGCTGGAAAACGACGACATGAGCAGGATTTGAACCTACGAGAGCGAACTCATGAGATAACTGGAATAGGGATAATTCAAGTCTCACGCCTTAACCACTCGGCCATCTAACAAATGTTAGAGAGGGGTCATGACAACATATACAACTACTCACCATGCCAAACGTGTGAAATTTACCGAAAATTTTGCTTGCATAATATATAATACGCACCAGATTAATATCCTTTGGCTGCCAGCAGATTGTCCTCTTTGATGCAAAATCATCCTAGTCGAGTGTTTGCGGAGTTCCGGTTCACTTAACGAGATTCAACCAAATGACGCAGAAGGAAGGATCTGCTCCTCTTACCTCGGCAAACAGGGTCGGTTTCAGCATCCTTGAAAGTCAGATTCTCCTAGATATGTCTTGACACAGAAATACTCTGAAAGTCCCATAAATGATGCAAATCAGGGTAGTATTTCAAGGTTGCGCGAGCTGGTAACAACCAGTCATGTTCGAGATCAGCAAAACCACCGCCGGGATCGACGTAGGACCTTGAATCTTAAGCGTACCAAGAAAGCTAAGCTTCACGCTGTTAACAGACGTCACGGACGCCATCGGTATAATGGACGCCGAAATACCCATTCGCTGGCTTTAAGAGCATTTCCTCACATGTGGACTGAGAGGGATAATCCAGGAGGCCAGTAGTCAGACTTGAATTAGCCTATTTCCCTCCCCACCCAGACTTCATTTGAAATATGCACTCCGGAGGGGGATCTCCGCATACTATGCGACGTCGCCTGAATCCACAGGTTACAGAGCGAAATAGCTTCGAGCGACCAGGCCTGGCATGCATCGACCGAATGATTGAGTCAGGCTTTGAAAGTGTATAAAGATCTCCGTTCCGTCGCAACATGGCGGAATCGTGTTTGAGCTTCGGTCACCTTCTCTGACGCTGGAACACAAGATCGACACCATGGGGCTGCCTACTTTCCCCAAGATCTACAACACGTACTTCGTGGCCTTCGTGGCTACAGTAGGTGGTATGCTTTTCGGATTCGACATTTCATCAATGTCAGCAATCATCCTATCAGAACAGTACAACGACTTCTTCAACACTCCAGCCGGTGTACTCCAGGGCGCAATTGGTTGTGCTTTGGCTGCAGGTTCCGTCCTCGGTTCCCTTATCGCTGGTCCAGTCTCAAACAAGATTGGTCGTCGTGATGCAGTCATGTTTGCTTGCCTTTGGTGGTTGGTTGGAACTGCTGTTCAGACCGGCACAAATGGTGTTGGATCCTTGATTGCCGGTCGAATTCTCAACGGTGTGACGGTTGGTATCACTAGCTCCCAGGTCCCGGTTTACCTCGCAGAAATTGCCCGAAAGGAAAAGCGGGGCTCCTTAGTCATCATTCAGCAGTTAGCGATTGGTAAGTTACAGCATCCCAATTTGGCAAACACGTTGCTGACGAGCTTGTGGAATGGGGCATCCTGATCATGTACTTCATCGGCTACGGCTGCACATTCATTGATGGTCCAGCCTCTTTCCGCACGGCATGGGGTATCCAATTCGTCCCTTGTGTTTTCCTCATGGTCGGTCTGCCGTTCTTACCCCGATCCCCACGCTGGCTCGCGAAGGTCGACCGTGTGGAAGAAGCTATTGAAACCCTTGCCAATATTCAAGCCAATGGCAATAAATCCGACCCCCTCGTCGTTGCTGAATGGGAAGAAATCACCCAGACACTTGCTCTTGAGCGCCAAGCCCCCGCTGGCTGGCGTAAATTCGTCTACGGCGGTATGTGGAAGAGGACTGTCGCTGGCTTCTGCGTTCAGATGTGGCAGCAGAACGCAGGAGCTAATGTCATGACGTACTACGTTGTGTATATCTTTGCTTGTTGAAAAAGAAGCCTCCGGATCATTTCTAGTAATAACGGATAGAGACAGATCGTTTCTTTGTTCTAAGAGTAAGCGTGAAACAGGACTGGGCAAGCACAACTAGAAGTATATTTCACTGTAATCGTAGTTAGTTTCTTTTCTTCTTATCATCAATAGATAATTCATGCAATTTAACCTTCAAATTCAACAGGTTATGAGCCCGGAGTAGAGTATTTTCTGCTTAAGTTGCTTCTCTAACCACGTTGCATACATTAAAACTATACACCCCATATACCGCCTAGTAGGCTAACCTACCACAAAATAGTATACTTAGGCAAATATTAAACACAACCGTATAACATGCCTAGCTCCGAAGACAAGTCTAATAACCTATCCTACTATCAGGCCGCGTAGGTGCCGGCAGTCAGATTGAGCTCAAGAGCTATGATTATCTATGTACGCTAGTCTATTGATAACGACTCAACGCTTAAGGGGTTGAGTTGAGTGACTAAACGGAGAAGGGGGAAGCTATATAGTGTAGCGGCGTAGCTTCGCCTTATCGTAGGCATGCCGCAGGCATGCCGTAGATATGCCTTAGGCAGGTATGGAAATAGTTGGCAGGTCTGCCGATAGCAAGCCGTGGGCGTGCCTTAGGCAGGAATATACCTAGCAGGCGTGACAATTACCCCCTCCCTAAAGGCCGTTATCCTTAACGTGCCTTCTTAATATATAGACCTAGAGTTATAATTATAATTTATTCTATTAGTAGGGTCGGTAGTATAGTAGTTTGCATATTATAAACTAAGTTAGTTTATAAAGTCCTAACCGTTTTAGAGGTTCTAGGTTTAAGTCCTAGCCGGCCCTTCTTTTTCTCTTCTTCTTTTTTTTTTTTTTTAAATATAGAATTTATTTCTATATCTAACTCTACCGTCTATATACCGTCGGTATAGTCCCTATAGGCTTATTGCTAGCCTTTAGTAGTAGTAATATTATCTTTACTTCTTTATATTCTCCTTCTTTACTTTACCCTATAATAATGTTTATTTTAGTTATTACCTACGTAGTAACGGTTGCTATAAAGGAAAGTTAAGTGCCTATAGGTATAGATAATAATATTACTAATAACTTCTATTCTTCTTCCTCTTCTTCTATTCTAATATTTATAATATATACGCTTAATCCGTTACTAGTCCCGCGCTAGTACTATACTAACGATATAGTAGCTAAATAAGTTCCTTACGCCGGCCCCCGGGCTATTAAAGATCCTCTTTAGTACTAGCGATATCTGCGTAAGTTATATATATTCGGTAGTGCGTATAAGTTTTCTAGCTAACTCGGTATCTAGTATAAAGGATAACTTAACCTTTAATAAGGTTAAACGCCTCTTCGTTACGAGATATATTAAACTAAGTAGTCGATATCTCGGCTACCGTAAAGGCGCTAGTAGTATCGACTACTAATATAAAGCGGTAAGTTATAGCTACGGCCTGCCGTTAGCCTATAGCAGCTATAGGTAAAGCTTACGTATTATAGGTATCTTAGGCTGCCTAAAAAGCAGTAAACTAATTCCTTATATATATCGAGGAGCGCGTGCGGCCTACTTATCTACGAGTAGTTAACGTTTCGGCTGCTAAAATATATATAATCTATCTCCCTTCGGGAATATCTATTAATATAGGATAGTAAAAATATTTAATTATACGCGTTCGCCCTTAGTAAGGGTATAAAGGATACTAAACGGCGGGATAAGCGATACTAGGTAGAGTAAACTAAGGCCTTCGGAAAGTCCTAGCTTAAGCTCTAGGATAGTTATCGGGCTCGCGAGCTTAAGACTAGAATTATATACGCCTATTATACTATTCTATATAGGATACTAACTCTCGATAAGTAAACTTATATCTTCCGTTCTAGGCCGACGAAGAGCCTATCGCCCTATACTCCTAGGACGATAAGGCTAAAGATAAATTAGACGAGGAGGATATTAGGGGAGTTAAGGAGAAGGTTAAGGATAAAAAACTCTTCGGTAAGTTAAAGCCTCCTTCCTTTATATATCCTTTCCCCTAACGAATATAGAATCAGCTATTAATATTATAGGGGTATAAACTAATATACCTAAGAAGGCTAGGCTCCTTAATCTACTCTCTTTCGCTAGTACCCCGGAAATACTAGGGGATAATACTATAAAGTTAGATTCTATACCGGTAGATACTTAAACTAATATAAGTATCTAATACTATATAGATCTCGTTATACTAATCGTATTCTAGGATAATAATAATAAATTCTAGCGGGTAGTATCTCCTTAAGGGGATACTTCTATAAGTACCTCTATCGAAGAGGTTATACTATCTTCGCCGCCCCTCGGCCCTCTACCTCTTACCGCCTATAACTTTACGCGAGGGTATAAGTTAGCTCGGTATTAAAGGAGGGATACTTAAGGTCGTTTTTTACCGCGTCGATAATAGATTAGTCTAGGTCCTAGGCGAGGTAAACTATAGCTCGTTTTCGAGCTAAGCTTATACCTACGCCGTAAGCGTAATACGATTATTCTACCCTACTTTTTATACTTACTTTTACTTCTATAGGAACTCTTATACTACCTCTTTCGTATATACTAAATACTCTATAGGTTCCTAGCTATCCGCCGACTTATTAAACCCTTTCTATCGTACGCGGTATCGCAGCCGTTTACCCTTCCCCCGCACGGAGAGGATACTATTAACTTCCTATTCCTCTTCTCCTTTAATATTAATAGATTCTAGAGGTATCGCGCCTATACGCCTTCGGTAGGGCTTAAGTAGAGATACGTAGAAGACGGGATATAATCGTTCGTACTTCTTTAATAGTTCGAGTCGATACGTATTCTTCCCTATCTTCTATTTAATCTTAAACGGCCCTAGGAACTTATCTACTAGCTTTTTACTAATACGGCGAAGTTAAATATACTTTAATGCGAGTAGGACTTCGTCTTTCGGCTTTAGCTCTTAGGCCCTTCGGTACTAGTTATACTAGGTTCTAACCCTACCGATAGTATACCTTTAGCTTATCTTTAGCTTACGGTAGGTGTCCCGTAGCTTTTTAACTTAAGCTGCTACCGAAGTATTCTCTAATTATAGCGGCTCGCGTTTAATATTTTACCTTATCTAGGGTATAAATATATATACTAGCTCGAACAGCGATATACTCGTTATTTCGCTATTTATACTATTAATTTAATATTTAATACTACTAAATAGTATTACCTAGTCGTTCTACTTATAGTTTAGGTAATATTAAAGGTAATATTCTAGCGTCTAGTTTATTCTTTTAGTTTACCTATTCGTCTTAGGATAGAAGGCCGTTAATAGTCTTCTCTTAATAGCTAACTAATAGTAGAACGTTACCTAGTATTTTAATATAAAAAGCGATCTCCTATCGCTTATAATCGATACTAGAATTCCGAAATCCTTTATAACTTTCTTTATAAATAGCTTAGCTAGGCCTTTAGCTATAATACTATTCGTATATAGAATTAGCCTTATTATCTTAGAGTAGCGATCTACTATAATAAGGATAGAATCGTATACCTTCTCTCGTTTCTTTAAGGGTAGTAGGCTTACTATAAAGTCTATAGCGAGGTCCTACTATAGCCCTTCCGGTATAGGGAGATCGGCTATTAAGCTATACGGCCTATACCTTAGAATCTTTATCCTTTAGTATATATTATACGTTATAACGTATTTATTAATTTCTTTACGTATTCTAGGCTACTAGTAGTAGTTACGGATCGCTACGAAGGTCTTCTTCTAGCCGAAATAGCTACCCTACTACGAATTATTATAATTTATACGTATAATCTTAGCTTTAATAGCTAGGTCCGGGATATAGACCGCGCTATCCTTTCTTACTAATCCCTTTAAGTCCCTTATCTAGTGCCTTATATAGGGAGTATCGGTAATATTTCTATCTTAGAACTACTACTACGTTTCTTTTATAATAAACTTATCTATAGATTAGACTTCTTAAATACGAGCCTTAAACTCTATATTAGGGCTGCCTCTTTCGGGTCGGCGATAGGCTATCGGTATAGCGTCGCCTTATAAGGATCCTACTAAACTAATACTTAAGCTTTTAATATTATCCGAATCGGTAGTATTATATCGCTTTCCGTAACGTTAAGTTATAACTAATATAGGGTTTCTAATAGTATTCTATTTACTATCCTACGTCTAAATTAACTTTTATAGTTTCTTAGCTCGAGTAAGTACTATAATATAAACCGAGTCGATCTAGTCGATTTCGCGTTCTACCCCTTCCTCCTATAGGGGTACGGTATACCGTAACCCTAGCGAACTACTACGTACGGCGATTAACTCGTATAGTAAATTCCTATAAGTTAGGCTTAACCTACTAGATATAAAATCCGGCCTTTACGATAATAGATCGGTAGGGTTTTCCTTCTCTTACCGCTATTTAATCCTAAAGTTATAGATAGAGAGCTCTTCGGCCTATTTTACCTACCTCTTACGATTTAGCGCCTTATTATCTATAAACTTTATTAGAGCCTAGTAATCGGTCTATACTTTAACCGTTCTATTCGGTGCTTCTAAGTAGTACCTCTATTCCTGAAAGGCTTCTACGATAGTAAGCATCTCTTAGTTACCCGTAGTATAATTACGCTATTCCTTAAATATCTTCTTTAAGAAGAACGCGACGGGTATCTATCTAGATCGCCTATTCTTCTACTTATACTGCTACGAGAGTACGGCTCCGATGCCTTCGCTTAACGTATTAGTCTTAAGCTTTATAGGCTTCTTAGGGTCGTAGTAGGATAGTAATAGCGCTCGTTAAAATAGTAACTTAAGCTTCTTAAATACTCTACTCGCCCTCTATAGCTACTCAAACGCCCCCGCTTTCTTACCGGCCTATATTCCCTTTAGGAGGTCCGTTAGTAGGGTAACCTCTATCGAGTATCCTTTAATAAACCCTTAATAGAAGTTGCTAAATCCTAGAAAGACTTATATATCTCTAAAGGATACTAGCGTAGGCTATTCTCGGATTATAGAGACTCAACTTTAATCTATTAATACTCTATTTACGCTAACCCTAAAGCCTAAGAAATCGACTTTCTTAATATAGAATTCGTACTTAGATAGCTTAATATATAAGCCGTATTCTTAGAGTCTTTTAAATACCTAGCTTATATAGAACTCGTATTCCTATTCGCTTTAGCTAAATATAAGAATATCGTTTATATACGTAATATAGAAGATATCTAGTAATCCCTATAGGGCTTCGTTAATATAGGACTAAAACGTTATAGGAGCGTTTATAAGTCTAAATAGTATAATATAATACTCGAAGTAGCCGTATTACGTTTAAAAAGCAGTCTTCTAACGGTCCTTTAAGGCGATTCTAATCCGGTAGTACGTATCTCTTAAGTTAAGCTTAGTAAAGACCTTCGCACTACTTAGCTAATTAAGGATCTTAGCTATTAGAGAAAGGGGATACCGATTCTTTACGATTACCTTATTTAACCCTCTATAATTAACGTATAGCCGTAAGCTTTCGTTCTTCTTTAGTACGAAAAGAATTAGGGCTCCCGCTACGGATATACTAGAACGTATTTAACCCTTCGCGATTATATCGTCTAGGTAATTACGTAGAGCTTCTAACTCCTTTCTACTTAAAGAGTAGATAGGTCCGTACGGCGGTTACGTCCCCTTATATAACTAGATCTTATACTTAGTTCTCGTCTAAGATAGGAATAGAGACGCTTTAAGGTTAGCGGTAATATCGCTAAATCTTCTATACTAACTTAGTAATATTACCTCCTTAGTCGTAGCGAAGGCTAGTATTAGGCCTGCTTATAGCGTACCGATAGTAGGGGCTAGGAATACCGTTACGCTACTAATACGCGGATAATAATATAGGATATATATCGGATTCTTATTCTATATTATTTCTTTTATAGAGATAGAATCTATTCTTATAACGTCGTCTCTATAACTATATTACTACTTCGGGGTCGTACCCTCTTATACTATTTAACTTATAGCCTTTATAGGACCGCCGTAATCGTTCTACTACTTCGGGACTCCCTAGTCCTCCTATAGTGCTATATCTTTATAAGTTATAGGATATTCTATACTACCCTACGGCTTTAAGGCTATAATACCTTCCTACCTACTCTTAGGGATAAGCTTCCTTCTTAGGCGAAGTATATCCCTCTCCTAGTTAATATCTAGATTAACTATTCTAAGCTATCGTTTACCTAGAATAATATCGTACCCCTAAATATCGATAGTAATTAGTTTATAGAGCGTTATAGTAATTCGCCCTTTTTTATTAGGGATAAGAACGTTATAGGTATACGTACCGTAGATATTAATACGATAGCTATCTACTATATAGCCAACGAAGTTAGTAGGGGCGGGAGTTACCTTTAGCTCCTTTAGCTTACTCTATAAGATGAATTTATTACTCGTATCGGAATCTACTAGGGTACGTAGCGTATACTTCTTCCCTACTACGGTAATCTAGATATTAATAATTATCCGGATATTAGAGCTATCCTCTAAATATACCGCTCCTAGCGCTACCGCCGCGCTTATAATACCGGGATCTAGTTTTTTAGTCTCCTATTTCCCGGGGACCCTACCTACGGTATACCGCCGGTACCGCTCCTATAGGAGAACGCCTTATAACCTTTACGTCTATACTTATAATATATTACGCCCTTTAGGAACGACGCGCCGCCGCCGGCTACTATTAAGGATTTCTCGGTCCTCTATATCTTCTTTTCTTCCGTCCTTTAATAGAAGGGTTTACCTAGAGTGCTAATTATATCCTAGCCTACCGAGCCTGCGTATCGCTACTAGCTTATATAAGTTAGCTTCTTACCTATAACCTTCTATAGTAGACGCTACGGTTCCTACGCCTTCTTCTTCGTAGCTAGGAGGGATTCGTATCTAATTACTATAGTAAATATCGCTTTATAACTTTATTATACGTGCTTAGAGTCTCCTAAAAGAGTATTCTTTAGCTTAGGCTTAAGGGTATTAAGGAACCTCTACGCCCTTATCTACGAAGCGTCTAGCTTATAGGTAGTAACCTCCTTTTCCGCGTTCTCGAGCTGTCGTAGTAACTCGTATATAGATTAGTTATTCCTCTACCGAATATACTAGCTTCTAAGGGTAGCCTCTATTAATCGGGTAACGAGATCCTTAATTATATTCTATAGCTACGCTATAAACTCTTTTTATATCTTAATATTAATATCTCTATAAGCCTAGAGATCCCCTATATCTTCTACTAAGTAGGGTATAGTAAGACGTACTCTTTCCGGGTTATCCTTCCTAATATACCTACTATAGAAATAGGTATCTAGGCTATTAAGAAAACGCTATAGGTCCTAAGCGCCTCCGGATTCGTTCTACGTCTTCGGAATAGGTGTCTTTACTAGCTTCGAATAGTTAGGCACTAGGGAGCTTAACGCAGGTCTCTTTAGTTAAAGCGTTAGTGTCTCCTACGTAAGGAAGAAAGGATAAGGCCCTCTACTCTCGAGGTAGTGTTTAAGCGCCTCGAAGTTAGCCCGCTATTATTCCTTCTCTTATTTCGCTATTACTTACTTAAGTAATTCGGTATAGTCTTCCTCTATAAAGTTATCGCGTATATCCTTATTAGAGGGAGCCGGGCTCTATCTAGGCTGCGGTATACCTTTAATAGGCCTATCCCTTAGGTCCTATATACCGGACCTGCTAGGTTATCTATCGCCGTCGCCCTAAGGAGTCGGCGACCCTAACTAGATAGTCTCTTATGTTATTTACGCTTAGTCGCGCTTCTCTTCCCTCGCCGCCCTTCTAGCGCCTCGAGCCCTAGCTCTTTCCCCTGATCCTATGCGCCGTTCGGCGCTAACGACGCGTGAGAGTGAGCCTAATCCGAACGGCTAGCGTAATAAAGCGTTAAGAATTATTAGGCCGCGTAGGTGCCGGCAGTCAGATTAAGCTCAAGAGCTATGATTATCTATATACGCTAGTCTATTAATAACGACTCAACGCTTAAGGGGTTGAGTTAAGTGACTAAACGGAGAAGGGGGAAGCTATATAGTGTAGCGGCGTAGCTTCGCCTTATCGTAGGCATGCCGCAGGCATGCCGTAGATATGCCTTAGGCAGGCATGGAAATAGTTGGCAGGTCTACCGATGGCAAGCCGTGGGCGTGCCTCAGGCAGGAATATGCCTGGCAGGCGTAACACCTACGAGGTGCTTAAGGGCTAAAACAACTTCGTGCGTTAGCGCAGAGAATTGCATAAACGTGCTAATACTAAAGATATCGCCCGACTCATCTATCCTAACGAGAAAGGCGTCCTTAAATCAGTCTATAAACCACTAGGCTATCCCTCTTCTATAGAATCCTTTAATAAGAACGCTGTATATAAATACTATACAATTCTTAAGACATTTAAGTTTAAATATAAGCTGTACTCTAAGCAGCAGAAGCGTAGAAAAGCTGTAAAGAAGCTAGTTATAAAGTCGGTTAATACGTCTATTAGACCTTAGATATCTAGTCTTAGTGCTAGGGACGCATATATATACCTATATAACACCTTTAGTATACCTAATCTAATAGCATAATCGCTACTATACTCTAACATCTTCGCTATTTACCTATTAGATTATAAGACTATCTAAGAGTATATTATAGCATACGTTAACCTTATTAACGATTTAGTTACTGTTAATAGGAAGTTTAAAGATAGCTAATTAAAGGCTAAGTTATTAATAGGGCTGACCCCGTAGTATAACCGATTAGTTAAATAAATTCACTACGATTAAGGCCTTAGCCGGGTTCTCTTAGCGGCTAAAACCTACACCCGACTCCTTACCTTCGAATCATTGCTAACGCAGAGAAAAATCACCGCCGGTACCGTATAGGCACCTAGACGAAATGGAAATTAGTAGTAACGAAGAAGCAGAGATAGTTACCTATCTAGAACGTCCGATACTAATTAATCTCGACGATTCTACTCGGTTTATAAGAAAAACTATCCTAGCGGTAAAGAGGATTGCTAGTTTACTTACCTAGAGAAGAATCTATAGAAGAATAGATCTAAGAAGAAATCGAGTAATGCCGTAGCTAATCTAGTAGAGAACGAAGGTATAAAAGAGTAGGATAACGCAAACCTAAAATTAAGGTCTAATAAAAAGTTAAAGAATATCGTTGCTTATATAGCTATAATAAACGATCTACGATACTTTAAGAAGACCTTATAAGATAGAAAGGCTTCCGACTTTAAGAAGGCCTTAAAGTTACGTAAGGACTTTTTTAATACCGTTTCTAATACTTCTAGTTCTACTCTAAGCACTAAGCACGCTATTATCGAGATAGGGTCTCCTTTACTAAAGGCTAAGTATACGATTTAATTTAAGCCTCTAGTGCGAAGTAACTATAATTATAAAAGAGTTCCTACGACTTTTTCTACTAAGTTCGCCGATATCGAACTAGAGACTATTAAGAACCTTATTTCTTTCGAAGAATCTAAGAACGATAATAAGAACGCGATAAAGATCGATAAGAAAGACGATATAACTAAAGATATATCTTTCTTTTAGGCTAGTCTTCTACTCTATAGGATTAACCTTAACTCTAAGATATCGTCGATAAAATTAATAAACTCGATTATAATATTACTAATATACGATATGCATGTATTAATATTATATATACTATCGGTAAAATCCTCGTTTCTACTAAAGATACTAATTTAATAACCGCCGTTAGTAGACTCCTTATATTTATATAAGCAGTAACGCCCTAGAAGGATAAGTCGATAACTACTACCTTATATAACGAACCTATTACTAATCTACTAGGTACGTCCCGTTCTTCCTCGGTAGCTAATCTATAAGCTAACTAGTTTAAGTAGAAGTAATCACTAAAGGTTAAGCTAGAAAGTAGATAGGCGATATAAATAAGGAAGTCGGAACGTACTAGATTAAGTAGGGATACGGGTATTAGGCTTAATAACCGCTGCAGCTACGAAAGTACTCTAAAAAAGAAGGCTCGTAGGCCCTATAGATATATAAATATCTTTAGTAAAGATAATAGAAACTATATATCGTCTATAAAGGTCTCCTAAACAGCTTAGGAAACTACATAAAGTTACTCTTATAAACGTGCTTTAATCCCTTTTAAGAACTACTACTCGGTCCTATACTCTAATATTAAGCTACTACTATACCTTATAAAGAATAAGAAGCTAAATAAGTCGCAAGCGCGCAACTAACGTCGCCGTCGTACTAGGTAACGTTATAAACGAGAACTACCCGATTCTTACTCTTCTAACTATACAGGCGATATATTAACGTATTAATATATAACTTCTATTCTTATAATAACTATTAATAATAATACTACCCGAGGCGATATTATTCTTAATTCTAGAGCCAACGCGCATTTAGCACTAAGTAAGGAAGACTTTATCCTAGGAACGCTTACCGAATTTAACTATAAAGCTAATACGGCTAACGAATATAGTAGTTTAGAAATTAAGGGTAGTAAAGAAGTGCTCGTTGCACTTAAACACCTATATAATCAAGCTAACTATACCGTTCTATACGTATCTAATATTACCTATATACTATTAGTACGATATAAGATTCTATCTCTATCTGCACTAGCAGTTAAATTAGGACTATACGGTAAGTAGAGAGCAGACGGTATAACTATCCGTAAGAAGGACGGTATATTAATTAGTAGAGCACCTATTAAGAATAGATTATTTATACTAAAAGTAGATAGCAATATAGGATCGCTTAATAGTAATAAGAAGGAAGAAGACGATAAGGCATTAGTTAGTAACGATACTAAGACTCCTAAGCCTTAGGTATTTTACGCTACTTCTAAGCCGCCCTTCTATCCTTTTAACGTCCCCGTTAGTGTCCTTCCTCTACTTATCGTCTCGATAATAGAAGCGGACCTTACTCACCTAATAATAGTATAATATCGTCGACTTAGTTATCTTAGTTTTAATAATATCGAAAAGCTAGCAAAAATAAGTAACGGTATAAATCTAATCGCCGAATAACTAAAATAGAGGCTAACTATATATCCTATCTATAAAGTTATAAAGTTAGTTATTCGAATTCTAAAGACCCTAGCTTCGAGATCCGTTACTAAACTAGGTTAAATTATTTATATAGATAGATAGGGTCCCTACCCTATAATTAGCTACGACTAAAGTTAATTTACTATAATTTAGGTTAACGAGGCAATACGCTATATATAGGTATAAACCGTTTACAGTAAGGATAACAGTTTGCGAATATTATAAAGAATATATAAGAAGCTAAAAAAGACCTACGAATTCGTTATTAAGTGCTATCGCTACGATATCGAATTTTTTACTAAGGATATTACCGAGTAGCTCGCTAATAACGGTATTATATCCGAGCTATTAGCGGCATACGCATATTAGCAGGTCGGTAAAGCTAAACGCATAAATAGAACGCTCCGTAAGAAAGCTTCTACTATATTAATAGATTAGTATCCACTAAAGTATATAGAACGAATTTACCGTAAGAGGACCGCTAAGCTTTTGCGTAATTTAACGCTTCCGAAGAAACTGTAGCTAGAAGCCGTTTAACACGCTATATAGCTAAAGAATCGATCCCTACACCGGAGCTTAGCATCGAAGCCCGATACTAAAGGGAATTCTAAACCTATTACACTATAGGAAGCTCTTATCGGTAAACGTTTAGATCTAGGGCGAGAAAGAATCTAGGGCAGTCGCTTATATCTACGCAAAACTAATAAAGAACTTAAAGTTAGAGGACGACCTACCGCTAGACCTACTATCCAAGCTAAGCTAAATATAAAGAGCGATATCCTCTACTTTTTAGGATACGAAAATAAAAGCTAATATCGTATCTAGAATCTAGATAGTAAGGTTATAGAGGTTATCGCTCTAGGTGATATTAAAGATAGCGAGGGCTAAGATAATTATTACTCGAGTAATAAGGATAATTAAGTCTATAAATACGAACGAATATAAGGGGTTCGTAATATACTCTTCCTCGGTAATTATAATAGGTGCCGAGAATTAAAGGTTATTTATAATAATAAATAGCTAATATACTCTTACTATAACAAGGCTAAGGTTGCGTACACGTACCGTAACTATCAGCAGCACGATAGATAAAGTGCCTCTAAGATAAAGGAGGGTAACCGAGCGACTAGAACTGCTTAAGCCTCTCGCTAAATAAATCTTTAAGGACGTAGGAGACGTCCGCAACTTGCTATAAGAGATCCTATATACGATCTTAATTCTAATAGAGAATATAAAGAACTAAGTAATCTAGAGTTAGAAGAAGTAGAAGATCTATAATTAGAAGAGGGGTTAAGAATAGAGGTCGACGAAGAAGATTAATCTATATTATCCTCGACCCTCTCTAATATTAAAGGTAACCGACTCTTAGACGCCCGATCTTATACTACCGGTTTATATTTAAATAACTACGAAAAGGATATATTATAACGTCTTAAAGAGACGATAGGTATATCTTAAGAAGACCTAATCTAGGACGAAACCTATTATAATACTCTGCTAATAAAGGTATAATAAGATAAGGAAAACTCTAACCTCGCACTAGAACTTACGAAGGAGATAGTTCGACTTATATAAGAAAGATATCCTATCTCTTCTAAACGTAACGAATAAGATCGATAGCTAATTTCTTTACCGCCTAAGAATACTTCTTACTCGGCTCGTTAACGATACGAGGAAAGTATCGCCGCGATAAAAGACCTAGATACGCAGAAGAATATAAAATTAGATTAGTAGATACTAGATTTTATCTAGAAGTTGCGCGATATAGTAAGCCTAAATAATAATAAGGATAACTTATAGTATAAGTACGATAAAGAGGATAAACTCGGTTAGTAGGAGTTTAGGAATAACATCTATTATATATAAGGTAAGCTATACGTGCCGTAGGTACTAAGATCCGAATCTATTAAGATATATTACTTCGCCTTTAAAGAATATATAAAGGCTCTAGATACCTTTTACTAGCTTTAAAAACGCTTCTAGTAGCCTAATATAGAAAGAGACGTTCGTAAGCAACTGTTATAATATAACTACTGCGTAAGAAATAAAATTAACGTTAATATCGCAGCTACTAAATAACGTATAATGTAGGATATAAGCAAGCACTTTTCTAAGGAGCAGAATAAACTATTAAAACTAGATTATAATTTACACTTCTAGGGCTAACCTAGTTACTAAAAATATCGAAATTACTTCCGATAGCGGAAATAGTGCGATTAGAATACTCTATACGGAATATATACTAAACTTCGTTACCTATATCTACTATAAGACGCTCCGGATATCGTCTTCTAACCCTATAAGCTTAGATATTAAGCTTATTTAATTTATAAATAAGAGTATAATAGTAATATACTATACGAGGGGTGCACCTAGAAAAATCGGATATATATACCTTAAGGACTAACTTAGGAGGAATAATAAGATCTTATCGAGTAAGATTTAAGAGAAAAGGCTAAGGGAGATCCTAAGAAATTAAGATAGGTTGCAAGACGCAGAAAACAGATAATTACAAGAGCACTTAAGATATATACACGTTATAAGGTATATTATAATCTTAATCTCTTAATTAAGTTATATAACCGATAGGAGGACTCCTCTTATTTATATTATATCGAAAAGGACCTTACCTGCATCGCTAGTAGTACTTCGAATATTAGTAACCCTAATACCTACTCTTAATATTAAAAGGAAGGTTAATACTGCGATTATATATATCCTAAGTGTAATTTCTATACTAAAAATAAGGGTAATAGGAAGGCTAAAAGTTGCTAGATTTAGAAGAACCCTTTAATAGTACCTAAATAGAAAAAGTATATTTAATATAAGGGGACACTAGTAAATACTATAAGTTATAATATTTAGTCACCCTATAATAACTACTTAAGGATTAGGGCTTAATGCTTTTATATAACCCCGGAGGGATTTTTACCGAATCTACTTACTTAGATTAAGTAGGAGGATTATTAAGCGGTAATAATAGTAGTAGCGCAGCGAAAGACACTATTAGATTTAGTAGAAGCCTTATAATAAGAAGAAGTAACTGTATCAACCTAAGATCTACCTACTAGGCGACTTCCTATAAATTATAATCTAGACAGACGTAAGGGTAAGAAATTATCTAATTTAAAAGATTAAGGTCTATAAGCAATAATAATCTATCTCTATACTACGCACCTTATACCTAAACCTAAAACATACTAAGATACAGTTAATAGAACCGAAGCTTATTATTAGAAACTAGCAGTTCGTAACGAGCTAAATAGTCTAATTATTAACGATACGTTTATCGCCTATAAGCTGCCTCTTAACCGTAGAGCACTATCCGTTAGGTGGGTGTTTAAGCGCAAGCTAGATAAAAACGGTTATATATCGAAATACAAGGCACGAATAGTAGCCCGCGGGTTCTAGTAAGTTTAAGGCATCGACTTTAACGAAACATTCGCCTCGGTCGTTAAACCTACCTGCTACCGACTATTCTTCGCCCTTATAGCGAGATTTAGGTGGTACGGTAAGCAGGCAGACATTAAGACCGCCTTCCTTTATAGAGACGTAAAATAAGAGGTGTATATCGTTATTCCTAAGGGACTCGATATATCTACTCTTACCTCTAAACTAATTACAGCTCGTACTATCCTTAGATTAAAAAAGGTACTCTACGGCCTTAAATAATCACCTTATACCTAGTACTAAAAATTTTAAGAAGTAATAAAAGCTCTTAGATAGCGAGTATCGCTATATAATAAAGGCTTATTTATCTTTAATAGTGCTCCTAGAAAGAACGCTAAGCCTTACTATCTTATAATATACGTCGACGATTTTAATATTATTAGACCGTAGGAAAGCTTTATCGCTATAACGTTTAATAAGATAGAAGAGCACTTTAATATTATACGCCTCGGAGATATTAAGTACTACTTAGGCATATATATTAAACGACTTAAGAACGAAAGCATTTACGTATATTAATCTGCATTTATTTAATCTATTCTAGACCGCTTTAGACTAAGAGATATTAAACTAGTTAAAACCCCGATAGTAGTTAGCAACGGATTAGAAAGAGAAGTTTACGCTACTGCTGCTACTAAGTTTTAGAGACTATATTAATAAATAATTAGATGCTTAAGTTATCTTAACTTAATCGCTTAAGCTAATATAGTTTTTCTATTCTCGGTCTTATTATAATTCCTATTAAACCCGAATAACGATTATATAAGAGTCGCCTAGAGGACTTACGGATACCTAAGAGGTATAATTAAATATAGAATATATTATTTATCTTAGGTAACGCCGAATAATAGTCTAACTACCTATATAAATAGTAACTAGGCTAGTATAGAAGGCCGGAAATCTACAACTAGATAGGTTGTTATATATGCTAGCGCGCTAATCAGCTGGGCCGCTAAGCGGTAAAGCACTATCGCTCTTTTATCCTATAAGGCTGAGTATATAGCTATTAGTAAAGTAGGAAAAGAACTTATATAGCTTAAGGGATTGCTTAATAACCTTTATCTTTCGAAATAACTTAACGTTAGTAACGGAATTGTTCTAAACATTAATAATAAGTTAGCGATTAAACTCACTAGAAATCCCGAATTCTACGCACGAAGTAAACACATTAATCTAAGATATTACTAGATCCGTAATAAGGTTAAATTAGGCGAGATTATTCTAAAATAGGTGCCTTCGAAAGAACAACTAGTAGATAGACTTACTAAACCTCTCGGTAGGCCTAAATTCTAGGCATAGCGAGACTTAATCGGCGTGCGTTCTATTAAGTGTAGAGTAACGCGAGAAGATGAGGAGGAAAACTTACCTAGAAGAAACATTAGTGCTAACATAGTCGACTTGATACCAGAAATTCCGAAGAGTGGGAGTGTTGAAAAAGAAGCCTCCGGATCATTTCTAGTAATAACGGATAGAGACAGATCGTTTCTTTGTTCTAAGAGTAAGCGTGAAACAGGACTGGGCAAGCACAACTAGAAGTATATTTCACTGTAATCGTAGTTAGTTTCTTTTCTTCTCATCATCAATAGATAATTCATGCAATTCAACCTTCAAATTCAACATTGCTATGGCAGGGTTGTCTGGCAACATCAACCTGATTGCTTCGGGCGTGCAATATGCGCTATTTATCGTTTTTACCACGATCATGTTCTTCTACATCGACAAGACCGGTCGACGACCGCTCTTGATCTACGGAGCACTTGGCATGGGTGCTTGTCACTTCATCGTTGGTGGTCTTCTGTCAGCTGGTGAGGTGGTCCCTGGTGGTGTTGGTGGCAACCCAAACATACCCGTCATGCTCACAGGCTCCAAAGCCAACGCTGTCATCGCGTTCTGCTATCTTCTTATCATCATCTATGCGCTCACCCTGGCGCCAGTCTGCTGGATCTACGCAGCCGAAGTCTGGTCCCTCGAAACTCGAGCCGTTGGTATGTCCATTGCCTCCCTTGGCAACTGGCTCTTTAACTTCGCGCTCGGCCTGTACATCCCCCCTGGCTTCCAGAACATAAGATACGGCTTGTTCATTGTCTTCGGTTGTCTATGTGTGCTCGCTGCCGTGCAATTCTTCTTCACTTTCCCAGAGACATGCAACAAGTCGCTTGAGGAGATTGAGGAGATGTTCTCCCCTTCTGGACCAAGACCTTGGCACACCAAGCCTGGAGGTTCTCGACTTGACAAGCTTGTTGAGCAGGCAAGGGAGAAACAATTCACTGTGGATGATGTTAAGGCCGATCGGGTTGGATCTATTATTGCTGCGTCGACTTCTAGTGGTGCGAAGAATCCCACTTCCGAGAACGTGGAGAAGGTGTAAAGGGGCCACGCCGGAGCACGGCGAGCAGCCAAGAGCTATTCGACGCAGCCTGGCTTGACAAATCGGAAAATTGAAAGATGGGGGAGAGGTGGGATTGTCAGATTGCGTAGGGACTTGGCCTAGCATATCCATGGTGCGATATGAGATGGTCTAGTCTGAGCACGCAAAGTACTACTCCAGCCAAGGTACTAAGCATTTTCCACTATCGAGCACTCGCACCAGCCCATCAATCCATTTTTGGTCAAGACTCTCTTCTTCACTTTGAAAAAGCGTTGCAAATCTAGAACCAGTCTCCCTTGCGTTCTAACAATAGCACCAAGGCAATGGCGAGGGTCAGCACCATATAAATTCTAGTTGAGGGCGAAAGGCCCTTTCCAACACTTTCAAAAGTACCGCAAGTTGTGCTCGAGCAGTCAAATTAAGACGCCCAAGAATAGCTTCAAAATAGGAGGACGTGTCTCAGGGTATTCAATGAGTATCTGTTGGAATGAACTGGCATTAATTGGGCCTTCGTGTTCCAGTCAACTACCAGTAGCAGGAACACGGGTCTGCTAAGTGTGAGTAGTAACGACTCGATCGGTCCTTGAGCCCGACAATGTCGATGCCCAAGTGCAACCTGCCGAAGAAGTCGGGCGTCGCGACTATCTCGTTCCGTGATTAAGGGGCATTTTCTGCGATACATTCAGACTCGACTTGACATGGACACTTCAACTCAGGCAAGTCGCTTAGAACAGGAGCTCTCACTGAAGTGGCCTTACCCTTGACTCTGGCCTCATATTTAGGCGCTGGTGCCAAAGTGTTTAGAGGTGCGGGGTCTAGTTTACGCTTCCCCGATACTTGGAGTTCGTGCTTACAGTATGTTCTCCGGATCGTCGGCTCTCGCATCATTCAACCTTAGACTTCCATCATCCTTACAAGCATTGCTCGCCAGACATATCATTTGCTCACCATGTGTCGCTGGTTCGCCTACATCTCACCGACCGAGCCGTGCCTGTTAGAAGACGTGCTCATTACCCCGAAGCATTCCCTTGTCAAACAGGTTCATGAGCATTATCTGCCTGGTCTGGTGGCGCACAATCCCAAAAACCTCGGAGATGACGCTCTGATCAGGGCCCGCAACAGTGCTTTTAACATCGATGGTCTTGGTATTGCCTGGTAAAGTACAGCAAGGCAATTTGGCAAGAGATAGTTTGCGCTGATGCATCCTCAGGTACACCTCTAGTGCCGCCGACTTCGAGCGAGGCAGCTCCGGTGAATCAAGTGATGGCACTCAAAAAGAAGGACTTCGACCAGCTGCGTACAAGACTATAACGCCGCCCATCAATGACATTAACTTCAGGTCCATATGTGCCAATACTGAGTCCCGAATAGTCTTCGCCCATATCAGAGCCGCCAGTGGAACACCCATAGTTCATGTGAATAACCATCCTTTCATCTGGGGCCGGCACTGCTGCATGCACAATGGTGTGGTCACCGACTTCCCTACCATTCGTCGAGCAATGTGTGCTCGAATGAGCGATAACGTTCATGCGGCTATTCTTGGCAGCACGGACTCGGAGCACGTCTTCGCTCTTTACATGACGTACCTGACCAAAGCATACGGCGGTGACCCGGACAGCTGGGAGCGACAGTACACTGTAAAGGAGATGGCTACAGCCTTGCATGACGCTGTGGCCACTGTGCTAAATCTACAGCAAGAGTTTATGGGCGATAAAATGACTCCAAACAGCCTGAATCTCTGCGTCACTGACGGCTCCAAGCTCGTTGCATATCGCTTGCGCAATCACGCAACCCAGGAGCCACCTTCCCTATACTACAGCAGCAAAGCAGGCACGACACTGAACCGTAAGTACGAAGACCACCCTGACGGTGCGCACATCCAGGATGATTCTCGTCGCAAGCATCGAGACGAACATGGCAAGCATTTGATTGTCGCCAGCGAGCCAAGTACATACCATGCCAGCGACTGGCACCTCATTGGCAAAAATCAGGTCCTGATGGCGGACCAAGAGGGCGGAGTGAAGATCGAGAATATCCCATATGACAAGAAATGGGATGCGAACGACCCTAGCGCGAAGTCATTGTAGTATGCGAAGGTGAGCTGAAAGTAAGCTCAATGTCGTCCATCCCAGTATGAGTGATTTTGCTTTGTCAATGGTCCCGTGGGCAGCAGATCCACCCGGACCTGTTATATTGCTTGGCTTTTGGAGGACGTGATCCATAGCATTGAGCAATTTGCAAGACTTTTGTGCAAAGAGTCCGTTCATGTGAATCGATTAAAGCCTATGAGAGCCTTATTCACGAGGTGAAGAGCGTTACAGACAATTTTTGGGGTATGATGGAACGAGTTGGTGGCCGTTGACAGCACAGCTGTGAATAGGTCCGTGAGTGCCTCCTCACGAGCTGGGATTCCGTGGACAACGGCCAAAGCGAGGTTGGCTGCTGTCGAGGACAGACGTTTTCATAGCGCCAACCACGGCACCAGAATGAATGACGAGGAGCACAGCGGCGGCCAACGCTCCCAATTTCAACTTCCAAATTATACCGGCAGTAGGTGTTCCAGTCCTTGAGCCAAAAGAACTCGGTCTGCCAGCCGATCACGTCCTGCCGAAAGGAAGATCAGCTCTTGCAGCCTTGACAGTATTTTGCAGGCTGGAATCTTTTGGGTAGCCTCATCATGAGCATCAACACTCTTTCCGACTAAAAGCCCTTCCTTATCCTCTCTCTCTTTCTGGCTTTGCTCACTTGCAAAATATCTGATGTGAGCTGAGACACGAGTAGAATGTGATCCTACTGCTTCTAAGCGGCTCGTCCTTAGCTTTCTTGTCCTTTGCTGGTGCGTCGTGCATATCGAACCTCGGTCATCCTGCTCGAACTTGAAGTCCGGCTGTCGGAGCTGAAACTTTCGTCAGTGTAATGATTGGAATTATAGCTAGCATCGTCAAGATCACCACCACTGCCTCCCTTGCCTTGGTGCTTCCTTTGCTTACACCTCAATTTCCGTTGCCATGCTCCAATTGTCATACGATTCTCGAGCTTTTGGCGATGCTTGGTCGCGTGTGGCCAGAGCTCTCGTGGAAGCACATACCACTCCTTTCTACGGTCGGAGCATTTCCAGCGGAACTTGTCGTGACCTTCTTCAAGAGCCTTCTTGTTGACTCCTTCCCTCAACTCGACGAGCTTATCGATCTTGTCGGCGTCATGTGCCTTTCTGGCCTCACCTTCAAGCTTTGCGATCTGGGTCTGGTCCATGCCATGACTAAGCAAAGCTCCAACTCTTGCCCAGCAGCTCATTTTGAAATTGAGCCTCCCATGCTTCCTTGATGGCTTGTGGTTGGGAGGCTTTTTGGTCATGTTCGGATTGATACACTGCACGTGCGCGGCAGGCCAATATTGTCTTCCCATCTCTAGTCTGTCTGCAATTAGGAAAAGATATGTTGTTCTCTCTGCTGCGGATGACGGACCAGTGCAGGGCGACACAGTGCTCGTTGAGATTCATTAATTCGACTCTCAAGCTATCCTTCTGAACTCAAGCAAGGTATTGCGTGTTGCCGCCATCAGTATTGCTTGGTCTGACTCGGCGCACCAAGAGAGTAGGCACGATCAGAAGCTCATCAGCGAGCGCCTCAGCGGCAATGAGGCATTTTCACCCGGGATACTCGCGGAAGTTGCAACGACCTTGCTTCGCTCTTTTGCTCCGACAAAGGGGTCATGGTAGAGCAAAGCTATGTCTACGTTGTTGTGCATTCTTTCTTGCGCTTTTGGTGGCGGCAGACCAAAAGCTGTGTCTCTAAAGAGCCTCTAAGTGAACCAGTCACCGACGACGGGCGATACCAAGAACGGCCGGTGGATTGGGGACGCAAAGGAGTCGAGCCATTCATGATTGAAACCATTGGTTGTGAACGCGTCGAGGACATTCAGTGTTGTCCAATAGATTGCTGTGTGACACATTTCTAGGCCATGTAACGGGAACTAGGCGGCAGCTTCCTTGATGGTGGACTCCGAGCCGGCATCGTTTCGCCCAAAGAATTCGTGAGCAAAGTCTTGGGTGATTTTTTGGATGAACTTGAAGAGACCAGAAATCCGACTGAGCGATAGAGGCTCGGAGTGTTCTCGGAGTGAGTTAAGCGGCTGTTGGTCAAAGTCCTGTGAAAGGCTCATCTCTTGTAGCAGAAGGTCGTTGAGATCGCTCGTTGCAGTCTCGCTTACCTCATCGACCTTGCTTACCGGAGAATGGGCAGATCTCTCAACCTCTGCCGGTGATGGCGGTAGATACTTCAAGAACTCCTTCGTCTCATTTGCCCCCGAATTGAACCGTACCTTCTTAGGTGGGTTATTGTCCATCAAGCTCGAAAACTTTCGTTTGTTTTTGCTGAGTGATGAATTGTAAGGGTGCTTAAAAGGGCTGACAATATCGTTGGTCTTAGCAAAGCGATGGGCATGATCATACAGGTAAGACAATCTGCGTGAGCCGCGACACTCTTCGTTGTCTGCGAAGTACGTTTCCGAATCTCTATGGCCATTCGAATTTCCGTAGCTGGCAGCTGATCGCAACGGACGGATCGCGTGGATTATGGGTTCATTTTCATCATCGAAAGCCCCTTTTTCTTGCTCAGCAGAAGCGGTGTCTTCAACTGCCGGTTGAGAGGGGAAGACCATCAAGCTTTTAGATCGTTTCCGTACATGTCGGTTCGAACGTCTCCGATACTCCCTAGACTTGATAACTTTGGGGGCCGCTTTTGAGCTTTTAGCCATCGTAAGAAATGGCATTCCTGAAGTTCAGCAGTACAAGACAAATGGACCGGAGGGGAACAATGGGAAACGGAAGAGCAATGAGAAAAGATACTGCTGCAGCATAAGATTCCAAAGCTGAGACTCCCCTCGGCAGGAGAACCGCTTGCGTACCCTCATTGTTGCTGAAAGCAGATGCTTGCTAAAACCGTGTTACATCTGTCTTTCCAGCCGCAGTAGCTTAACTATCATCACTGAAATCTTCTCGATGTATGGTGGTTGTCGCATGTTGCGAAGTTAACAGCCATTGTGCCTAGTAGCATCCAAATAATTGCAACCTGCTTGAATGCTCACTATGCTTGAGAGGACACTTTCAGGGAAAACATGAAGGTCAAGCGGCAAAACGTCTCGAGGTCGTGAAAACTGGTCAAAGCTTTGATCTCCCAGCCTCCTCAGCTCTAGTCATGGCATTAGCGTCTTCCGTCTTCACTGCTATCTCACAGTACAGAAGTGACGACGACATACTCACAAACTGGCAGTACACTCGATCTCAACCTGGATTGGTTAGTGACGAGTCGGAAATACGATCTAGTTTTCGACTGACATCGGTACCCATAGGAAGCTCAGCAACCGCAACGCAAGTCCGTGCGGGCTTAGGGTCAGGGACGATTTCTGTCCAGACCTTGTTCATTGCTGCATAGTCTTGCATGGATGTGAGGTATATGTTGCACTGTCGAGGCGGTCAGCCAGCTATCTTCTCATTGGGCGCGGACCGTGGGAATAGCGCCTCCGTATGCGTCACAGCTTCCTCGCACGTACCTTGAGCATGTTGTTGAGACTGCTTCCTGCTTCTTTGAGCACTATTTCGATGTTCTGGAGAGCTTTCCTCTGTTGACAAAGTATTGCGTTAGTCCTCCGTACCCTTACATAGAGTCTCTCGGCTCCGCACCGTCCGGTCAGCAACGCTTCCTTCGACCATCTTGTTCTGTGTGAAGTCCATGCCGACGCAGCCGCTGACATAAATAGTATTCCCATATTTGATGCCTTGGGAAAGCAAAGGCGATTTGATGCCATCTGCGGCACTGATTACTTGCTTGGAGGTCATTGTAATGGCGTGCCAGAGAAATCGATGACGTGATCAGTAATAGGAGTGCTGGACGGATATTGCGATGGAACTATCAAGACCTCAATGGTTGTCTGGTGATAAAAGTCTCACTTGAGCACTCGCAGCGTAGGTTGAACAGTGGTGTGGGGTGGGGAATGAGTCTGACATGGAGATGACCGGCGTCAACTTTGGTACACCAAGCCCGGAAGCTCAGAATTGAAATCGCCATGATCCAGGATGCTCGATGAACAGGTGGGTCAGGAAGAACAACGGAAGGAACACGAGACGCGGGGAAGGACACAACGAACATGACACGGGAAATCCATTCTTTGAGGTACCCGGTGCTTCCCATTGAGGAATTTGCAGCGCCATCATTGAACCATTTCTACAAACAACAAATACACTTGGATTCCGTTCCATACTCAGTGTCCACCTCCTCAACTTGGTCAAAAGTCCTGCAATCCTCGTAATCAACAAACGCAACCTTCTTCATAGACGACTTCGATGGCGTCTTGGTCTCGAGGTTCTTGTACTCCTGGCCACTATCCCCTTGCAAGGCCCCGCTGCACACAGTATCATGATCCGATCCAAAGTCCTGCCATGGTACCTTTCCTCTCTTGATTATATATGGCCTCCCAGAGTGTAACTGCTTCTTGTCAGCAATTACCTTTGCCAATTCAGATCGGATGTCCGCTGCTGACCTTCCACTATCATCTGGCAACATCAAGGCTGGTGAAGGAGACGGCGGCTTGAAAAGCTTGCCAAGAAGGGTTGCAGTATCGTTGAGCTTCTTGTTTTTCGTGTCTTCATCTTCTTTTTTCTTCTTCTGGATTTCCTCGCAAAATTCCTTTGCATTCTTGAGAAGTCTGGCACTGTTGTAAAAATCGATCTTTCCGTCATCGCTCTGAATAGGAATATAGCATTGTTGTTGGTGGGCGCCGATAGTTGGATTGTAGCCGGTGTAGCAGACGTGACATTGGCGAGGACCGAAGCCATGAATGCAGCAACAACCATCAGTATGACGTGGTCGTGCATCGAGATAGGAACTAGTTCCAGAGCTCTCCACGGTACCTGGCAGGACGATGATGGGCCGGCGTTGGCTACTGCTTCGATGACCTCCGTAAGTGCATCTTTGCTTTCTACAGATGACATTGATGTTCTTTTTGTTGACGTCCTGTTGGAATGGCCCGCCTTCTCTATCGATGATGATCGGGTTTCGACATGATGACCCTCCTCGGCACCAGTTGTCGCATAAGCTGCAGTCACAGCAGCTGCAGCCTGAGTCGCTGTCGCTGTCTCCGTCAGGTAAGTAGCTGCGTCGAGGCTTGTAGACTCGTTCTTCAGTATGCTCGCAGGAGGTTTTACATTTGGACTTTGATCGCTTGCGGACAAGAGAATCCCGACGTCCACAGCCCATCTTGTCCTCTTTAATGGTGGCTGAAGTGACTTTAAGCTTGATGTTGCAGTTTTCGAGTGCTTTGAGCGCTGCTGAGGTTTGATCTTTGGATTCGCCCAACTTCTTCAGCAGGTGGTCTTTGTAGAGACCCAGGTTGAAGGTCATCGGGGTTGAGCTATGAAGAAGAGATGAAATGGTGCTCGTAACACGGTTAGCATCTACAATACGTACGTACTGAATGTGTCTTCCATCCTCGCTTGCTTCGCACTGGCAGTGCTGCAAAACCGCCAGCCATAGCCACGGTGAAGAACAAAGAGTATAGAGGAGCCAGACACATTTCGTTGGTTGCCTCGGGCATACACAGCATGTCCGTAAGATGACAAAGCATCTCGCATGGGACGATCGTCTCACAAGTACTTCGTGCAGCTTACCATAGTCTCGCTGTAACTATTCGGCCGGATGAGAGGCTCCTTCGTATCACAGAGAGTTGTTCCACTGGAGGTATTCGGTCAAGGCGGTGAGGAAGAACCCCAGAACAACACTAAAGTGCACAACCAGTCAGTCTCCAGTTTCGGGTAACGCGATTAGCAAAGAGTTCAACAGGACCACATTCGTGGAAGCAAACATTATGCAGCCGAGCCGGTGCAACCACCCGAGGACGTTGGAGAGAGCCACACAAGCGATCAAGGCAAGTCAGAGCATCCGGACTTGAAAGAAGTGCCGCAGCCCTCCTCGATGAGCAGAAGGAACCTTATGGACGAAGTACCGAAGTAAAATACAGCTTGGACCCATGAACGAAGCTTCGAAGTGAAGCGTGAGAAAACTGAGTGATTCGAGTGTTGAAGAAGCTCGCTTATTGCACTAACTTTGTTATACAACTTACTCGGAGTATACAATTACATCTGCGCAAGCATGTCAATGCTGTTCGTTCTTTTCTGCTAGTTTCTGGAAAGCTCCTCCTACAGAACCGTGCTCTGTGAACTGCTTGCCAATAGCCCCGCCAGACGCAAACGGACCTTGTTCAATGTCAGCAGCTGAACGAAATTTTCCACCTCTGAGACATCGAAAGGTTGCACTCACCTCCAACTTTTTCGCCGATTTGGCCGATGTTGCCATCTGCCTTAAATTGGCTACCTATGGCGCCGTCCTTCGAAAACATCGAGGTACCGTGGCCGGTTGCTTTATGACCTGCGGCGCCCTGATACTTCTTGTCAGCTTGTTATGTGATTGCGATCTTCTCTTCTGCGTACCATTTGCTTTGCATCCTCGTGGATTCCTTCAGTGGTATCCATGACATTGGTAGCTTTGTTCGCACCATCATCCATCGCTTTCGCGGAATGGTCACCATCTAAACGCGAAGACATATTGGATTGGTTCGATGCGTTCGATTCTGTATGTTGTTTCAGAGAATCAGGCTGGTAGTCTGGGTTGTTTGCTGGGTGATTTGGATGATCGTATCTATCGCCTGGGAGGGAATTGCTACCTTTGACAATGTTCGGGGTCATCTTAAAGGGGAATATTGAAGTCCCAGAAACAATGAATCTTTTCGTGCCCTTATCTGGACGGATATCAGTCAAACGCGGGGGGCTACTGTATCATGAAGTAATGGTTCCTGGAGCAGAGCGAGGCCGGGCCAACTACTTGCATCATAGTCGACCAATCTATATGTCCTCAAGCGATGGACCCATGCTCTTCCGGAGAGATGAG
This sequence comes from Herpotrichiellaceae sp. UM238, assembly GCA_000315175.1. Classification (NCBI taxonomy): domain Eukaryota; kingdom Fungi; phylum Ascomycota; class Eurotiomycetes; order Chaetothyriales; family Herpotrichiellaceae; species Herpotrichiellaceae sp. UM238. The sequence continues at coordinate 155,762 of AMYF01000093.1, read as the reverse complement.
GTCAAAGACGATGACGACTGATCATTTGGGAACGGAGCACTTTTAATCTGATGTCACGATTTTCGTGTTGTAGAGCACGAGCCAGGAGTAGCCAGTGAGGGGCCTTCGAGAGCATTCGGATGAGGTGCGATTGGTTGCTTCCGCGAGTAGCTATGGCTACAGCTGCGAGACTCTTACGTTCCCGTTGACATGTTGGAACAATGGACACCTTCTGGTAAGATTGAAATTTCTTCCATCCTCCCTCTTTAGGTATCCCGATCCAGGATAGGCAGGTAACGATACCACTCGTGGACGGTGGGACCAAGGGCGCTTGGTCCTTGGCAAAGCCGCTATGTTCGTCCACGAATGGTGAAGTTTCATCCAGGAAGAGAATAGCCTCGCCTAGATGTGGGTGATACCGTAGGTAATAGGTTATCGTCCTGTTCGGCTAACAGATTATTACGATACTAAGACACTATACGATCCTCCACGATACTACTCGTGGACGGTGGGGTTGTCCAGATCTGGACGATACAAAAATGCCAAAATCTTACCAGGTGACCAAATAGCGAAACATTTGCAGCTCGTGAGCCGAAAGAGACCGAGGAACGGTATGTGTCAGTGCAGATAATGAATCTGAGGCGTGCCACCCCGGTTTGGCGATCAATTCGCCCTCTTTGGACCTCTACGAAAGCATCCAGTCCCTCTAAAACGCATTAATTCCCCCCATCTAAGCCGTGGAAAGCACATCGATTTTGAGCTCCGCGAAAACAGCCCTCTCACAGCTTCGGCGTATCTGTCAAATTATCATATCCATCCTCCGTTATCAGCACATCGTCCTCGATCCTTACACCACCTACTTCCCAGTACTTCTCGAGGACGCCTTTGTCGATGTACTTTGACAGCTCTGGGTTCTCCAACACAGGTTCAATGATGAAACGACAGAAATAGACGCCGGGTTCAACAGTAATTACAGCACCGGCCGGAACCCGGCCACGCACCCTCAAATACTTAAACATGCTGTCCGTATCCGCATAATTTGCGTGACCTCCTGTATCATGCGTGTCCATACCCAGATAGTGCCCCAGGCCGTGCGGGTAGAACGCCACAGAAATACGCTTCTCAAACATTTCCTGCTCATCACCTACCAAGATGCCTGCTTTCACGAGACCCTTGACGGCAGTCTTGTGTGTTGCCGCATGAACATCTTCCCAGAGGACATTCGCATGCAGCATTTTAAAAGCCACTTCTTGCATCTCTTTCACGATATCGTAGATCGTTTGCGACTCCGGCGTGAAGGTGCCGCTCAGAGGGAAGGTCCTCGTGATATCTGCACAGTAACAATCGTACTCGGCACCGGCATCTAAAAGCACATTGAGCCTGTTTCGCAATGGCTGGTCGTTGCGGACGTAGTGCAGTGTTGCGCAAGAGGTGCCAGTAGCGCAGATAGAATGATATGCTTGTTCGTGTGCACCGTTGCTGATACAGGTTCCAATGAATGCACCGTATATCTGTTCTTCATTCGCTGCATGACGAGCCACCTTTTGTGCCTCTAGGTGAGCAATTGTAGAAATATGGTTTGCTTTCCTGATCAGGGCCACCTCATAGCTATCTTTTATCACACGGCATTCGTCTATGGCTGTTCTCAGGCTGTCTAGATTCGTAGCTTTGAAGGGTAGGAATGTGATGTGTTCCGAAACTTGTTCTGGTATGGCATACACTGTTGTTGACTGTGAAGGTCCGAAGGCAGCAAGAGCAGCATTAACCTCATTTGTGTACTTCACTTCATCAACATTATATTTCGCCAATGCCTCTTCCTTCGATTCTGGGAGGCCTGACCAAATAACTTCGTCCGGATCAATGGGAGGAATGAAGAGGGTCAATTGGTCTAAGGGGATGCTATAGATCAGGTAAGCATCTGGCAATTTGCAGCCGGATAGGTAGAAGAAGTAGCGCCGCTGGCGAAAGCGCATTGCCTGGTCGTCATCCTCGACCATGTGTGTCTTCTGAGCCTCGAGATACAGCACTCCATCACGAGATAGGCCCTGATCGGTCAGGTACTTTGCGACCCGGCGGCAGTGTGCCTTTGCGGGATACTTCTCCTTTAGCGTAGCCTCCGTCATGTCCGCCATTCCCATAGATGTGTTCAGCATTGGGGGTGAAGCATGTATCTAAATCATTTGCGAATACAAAATGCGTCTGCGAGATTAATCACCCCGGCTATTATCGGCACAACATCCAGCGGCGGGTTGCCTCAAAGCCGAACATGAACCGGCTGTTCCCCTGTACCACCAACCGACTTGTATCAAGGGAGATACTACTGGAAGCGACTTCTGGGACTTCACCCCAGTATTCCGTACAAGAAAGCTGTTTCCGGACAGCTGTGCACGTAGAAAACTTTTGGGTCATCAGGGGTGATCTTGGTCTGGACAAAGCTGTGCAGCATAATCAACACAAAGCTTCTTACTCCACGATTCGCTATCCGTCATCCAAATACTTCACTCCAGTTTATCATGGTTCCTAATGGCTAAGATAGATTCAACCCATAACGTCGTGCTCGAGTCCGCGATTGAGCCAGACAACCCTATCAGACTAAGTAGTTCGACACATGGATACTTTCGTCCTCGGGAGACCCTTACTAAATACAGGCTCACCTTTCTTCTCCGTAACTACAAGAGATCTCTGTCCTGGCGTCCCTATTCCCACACATGTTCTGCCAGACAAAGATTTCAAAATGCATAATTCAAATCTTGTAAGCCGGGGACTGCTGACTAGTTGACGGGACAAGACCAACGCTCAGTCTCGTGGATATAACAAGTTTCCACCCGAGCATAGTCGAGGCCATCATTCACGGCCAGTGGACAACAGAGTCGGATCTTCCGCTAACCCCAGTGATGTCCATTCCCGCGTTTGACGAGGTCATTGAACAAGACATCCTGCCCGTCGATCCAACTCTGTGAGGGTATGCGCGGTTGGGCGTTTTTGCCTGTTATTGAACGTTTCCGATTCTAAGGGTTGGAAACGATCAGAAGCCTGGCTGGTTAGCGTCCTCCTAATGTAAGATGTGTTGTCGGATCAAGCTGGAAGTTGCCGCCTGCCTGAGACGGCATGGTTGGTCAAAGCTAACGAGCCTCGAATGAAAGCTTGAAGAGACCGGAGTCTGGTGGTCAATAAATGGTGAGCTATGGAGGTATCCAACTTGTAGCTCAGACAACGAATTACCACGAGATCTTCCTCATGGGCACTAACGCTTGAAGCTCCGCTTCCGTGTTATCTGCAGACTGGCCGATGAATGTCAGAGATATAACGAGAATCTTATGAATAAGAATATGAACTGGAGGACTTTTGAAATTAATTCGCCAAGTTGGGGCGGCGACTAGGTCGTGGAACTAGACTGGCTTGGTGCAAAAGCCCCATAGCCGAACATATTCCCTAGATCTTCCAAGAAGTGGACGAAAGTCCAAGTAATATGTTTAATTTCAATCCTGTTGAGTGGTTCGAATATCGTTAGGGCGGACGTAGAGCGCAGTTCCGATGTACCGAGCTACTCAGTATCTCGCTCAACGAGAAGGCTTTGCTATAAGAGAACCAAATCTCAGGGCGTCATAGGTGTTTCGCTGATAATTGTGCTTGTGAATGTTGCTCTCTATCCTTAGAATAAGTCGGTCACAGCACCATGACTCGCATCGCTTCTGACTTTCTGTTAGCACTGATTCAAATCTGACACAATGTAGGAAACGGACGACTACTTACACTAAAGCCGCGTACTTGGCCATGGTGCCTCTTGTGACCACCATCCTAGGAGGAGCCCACTTTGCTCTCCTAGCTTCTAATTCTTCGTCGCTAACATTGACGCTTAGGGAATTTGTCTCTGCATCAATCGTCACCTCGTCTCCATCTTGCACAAGGGCGATCGGACCACCAACAGCGGCCTCGGGAGTGATGTGCCCAACAATGAAGCCGTGAGAGGCGCCTGAATATCTACCGTCAGTCAGGAGAGCGAGATTCTTCAGTCCAGCGCCCATGATGGCGGCAGAAGCTTTCAGCTGCTCGGGCATGCCAGGTCCTCCTTTGGGTCCCTCGTACCTCACGATGATAGCGAGGTTCGGAGAGTTAGGTATCTCACCCCTGTTCAAGGCTTCGTTAAGCAGACGCTCCTTGTCAAACACTCGGGCTTTTCCGACAAAGCGAAGCCCTTCCTTGCCGGTGATCTTCGCCACGGCACCTGCAGGGGCCAGGTTCCCCCTCAAGATCTGGATATGGCCAGAGCTCTTAATAGGCGACTTCAGGTCCTTGATGATTGCCTGGTCTTGCGGCAGGGAGGGGAAGTTTGCAACGTTCTCGGCTAGAGTCTTGCCCGTCACAGTAGGTATGTCACCGTCGATAAGGCCCGCAGCAATCAACAATTTGTGCACTGCTGGAATGCCACCAATCTCAAACAGGTCAGCCATCAAGTACCTGCCAGAAGGTGCCATGTCTGCGATGAATGGAATCTTGTTCGAAACACGTTGGAAGTCGTCCAAGGTCAATTCGACCCGAGCAGTGACCGCCATTGCAAGAAAATGTAGTACTGCATTCGTACTGCCACCAAGAGCCATTGTCATGACCAAAGCATTTTCGAAGGAGCGTTTGGTGATGAGCTTGTCCGGCGTGATATCTTGTTCTAAGCAGGTCCTCATAGCTTCTGCAGCTTTTGCACATTCCCGAAGCTTGGCTGGCGAGTTCGCTAATGCTGAGCTGGAGCCGGGCAATGTCAGTCCCATGGATTCGATGGCTGTGGCCATTGTGTTTGCAGTATACATCCCACCACAGGCGCCTTGACCTGGGCAGGCATGCTTCTCAATGTCCTCGATTATCTCGTCCTTTGTCGCAGATTGGTCGCCTCCGTCATTTGGTTGCTTAAGCGTATTGTAGGTGTATGCACCGAATGCTTCGTAACACGTAGCGATATTGATTGGTCTTCTCATCACTTTCGAGTATCCTTTGTCAATTGAGCCACCATAGATCATTAAGCTGGGACGATTATGCCTTGACATGCCCATAATGACACCAGGCATATTCTTGTCGCAGCCAGGTATCGTTATGCACGCATCATGTGCCTGAGCGCAGGTAACGGTTTCGACTGAGTCTGCGATGATCTCCCTGGATTGTAGAGAGAATCGCATACGGTCTGATCCCATTGAAATACCATCTGATACACCAATTGTGTTATACTGCCAACCTAGCATACCCTGCTTTTCTATCGCCTTCTTGACCTCCTTTCCAAGGTCCATCAAATGCATGTTGCATGGGTTGCCTAGTTGCTTCAGCCTCTATGCTGATTCAATGTTGAGCGTACATACCTTCCCAAAATACAGAGGCTATCCCGACGTGAGGTTTCGTCTGCATCGACTCGTTATCTGGCACACCAGCTGCGTATAACATGGCCTACTGCTGTCAGCTAACTCACTTCGCGGCATTCAGGTAATCTTTCATACTTTAGCTCCCGGAAAGTCATGGTGGTTGGTTAAATTTGTCGAGTACTTATTCAATATCGGTTTGCCGTCTGCACCTTTCTTGTTGGACTTTGGGAACTCAAGGTATCGAGGTTCCTGGAACCCTCCTCTTTTCGTGTCCATGATGGTGCCTTTCCTGAGACTATATGTACACGGAAAAAGACGTAGAGAATATCTTTCTTGTGCTCCAGAACGACCTGCAATGGTTATGTCGAGAGGAAACAAATACTGGGCTCCTTGGAGAACGGCAGTCCAGGATGTTCGCCGTCCTGTATTTCACGTCAAGCTCTATTTTACCTGTTGTTGTAGGTGCTTGCATCCCCACGCACGACTCCAATACGCGCTGAAAGTTTATGCCATCGGCATCCTCGGTTTAGTTGTTCGCGTGAGCGCCGGTGTCGGTTCCGGTCAGCTCTTTCCACCGTTTGCATTATTGGATGACAGCAGTTTGCCGGACAAATATACGCGAGATCGAGCTTGAAGAAAGCTTAAGCTTAGGCGCACGGTGATGCATTGCACGTACCGTAGGTGCTGTAAGATCCTACATTATCGTAGAATAAAACCCCCCACGTTCTAAAACCTGCTCAGGGAGACACATTAGACAACGCTAAACTGAAATGGTCAGTCTGGAAGGGCTCCATGTTCTGTTTGAGCTGCGAAAGAACACCACTGTCTACGATACTTCCGCTATAGCTGATCCCACAATCATTCAATCCTTCCACGTCACGATCTTGCTGCGCACCCATTCTTCTAAGCCTTCTCTCATGTTGAATCTGCCGAAACCACTTTTCTTCACGCCACCATGAGGCAAGCCAGCTTCATCATGTACACTCATGCTGTTTATGTGGACAGCACCGGTCTCGATTCCCTTTGCAAGCCTCAATCCCTTTCTTAGATCCTCGGTGAACACAGCGCTAGCTAGACCATAATCCGTATCGTTCGCTAGCTTTAGCGCCTCTTCCTCAAACGACTCATTACTCGGTATGCTGTACAAGGAGACAGTGGGCCCGAACGACTCAGTGTGATAGATCGTCATCTCCGGCTTGACATTCTCAATAATGACAGGCCTCATCCTGGTGTTCGAAGACTCTTCAGCCTCAACGTTGCCGTACACGGCTCTCGCACCCTTAGACAAGGCATCCTTAAGCAGCTCCTTGTTCTTCTTCACAGGCGGCGCGTTTACCAGAACGGGCGCAGGCTGGTCCTTGGAGAAAACCTGGTCCATTGTGGCAGATAATTTCTTTTTAAACTCTTCTGCAACACTAGACTCAACAATGATCCTCTCAGTGCTCATGCAGATCTGACCAGCATGCAGAAAGGCACCCAGCGCACACTGCAAGGCCGCATTGTCGAGATCTGCGTCTGCACACACGATGCTTGGTGCCTTACCTCCCAGCTCCATCAGGCATGGCTTCAGGTTCTTCCCGCAAAGACCCGCAATAATCGAGCCCACGTTTGTTGAGCCTGTAAAATTTACTTTCTTGATCACAGGGTGTGTAATAAGCGCGTTGGTGACCTGTGCTGCATCCTGGGGCCGATGATATATCGTGTTCAGCACGCCAGCGGGTAATCCCGCCTCATGCAAAATATTGACAAAATTCCAGTAAGTGGCAGGAGACGCCTCTGGGCCCTTCAGAATCACAGTATTTCCCATCGCAATCGGCGCAAGACAAGCTCGCATGCCAAGTACATGAGGTGCATTCCAAGGTGCTATTCCAAGACAGACCCCGTATGGCTCTCTCAGCATCATGGCGCTCTTGCCTTCTTCAGAAACAGTTGGAATTGAGCCTTGTACAGACTGTATCAAGCCCCCCACTGTTAGACAGCCCTCATATGCAAGTCCGTATTCGAAGCGGAACATTGAATCTGCCGCGCCAGTCTCAGTGCTGCTGTATGTCAGACTCTCCTCCTCTTTCTGCTTCAGTAGCTGGGCGGCTTTTATGAAGATATCTCGTCGCTGGGAGGGCTTTGTCTTACTCCATGTCTTGAATGCTTTCTCTGCCGAGGCGACTGCTTTCTCTACGTCTTCCTCGGTAGCTGAGGAGCATTTCCAGCAGATCTTGTTGTCAATTGGGGAGACCACGTCGAAAGTGGTAGTTGTGGTTACTTGTTTGCCGTCGAGAAAGAACGGGACGACGGAGGATGGATTGAAGGCCGCCTGATGTTTGCCAGTAGTTCTATCAGTGACAGAGCCCATTTTGGTGTCAATGGTGGTGCACAGAAAAGGTTCCACGCAAAATTATCTATTTAGAAGCTCATTGACGGTTCTCAAAGCAAGAATAAACCTGAAGGAAGAGATCGTTGCGCATGGAAATCGTGTAGCGGGTGGAAAGAACATGTGTAAGTTTCGGTTTGAGCTGCAGATCATCGGAAGTGGGGCGCTCTAGTCTGCGGAGGAACAAGTCCGGGGAGAGCTTTCGGCAGTTTGGAACCAAGCAACAGGTCCTTATGGGCTTATTGGCCTATGAGTTAGGGCCGAAGTTGCTGAAACTTCGAAGCCTCGTTGTCTGAAACGAGCGTTCTCTCTTCAGAGACTGACTCTGCTTCCACGATTGTGACTATCTGTCGTCCAGCCAGCCCTCCCCACCACCGCCCACTACACGTCCTTGTCACTGGTCGCGTTGAACTGCCTCGTGCGGGGACACCTTAATGAACAATTTGTACTCGTTGCAGCGTCGTGCGCGTGCATAGGTGCCGCTCCTGCTGAGACTCGGTTCCAGTTTGACCCTTGTGGCATGTTATGTAGGGCTCGAACAGACACCATGAGGTTTTGAGCTTCTGAAGTAGTCGCTCGAACCGTTCGACTTGTTGGCATTCATAGACGAAGCCTGACAGTGATTCGCTCGTTCGATTAATGTGCCGAGCTTCAGAGAGACGCTTGACAAACTCCTCATTCAGGTCTGTTTCGTGCAAGCTGGGAAGAACGTGGTCTTACTTTGTGGCTTGCGGGATTAAGGCGTGCTTGCTGATGGAGCCATACAGTAGGCGATCAAAGTTCTGCTGGTGTTAATACAGTCAGCAACGGTGGGCAGAGAGTAGTTAGGAATCATTTTGATGGACCCTGTGCATGGTCAGCGATGGTAATGCCGCTTCAATGACTTTCGAGCATGTTGCTATCTCCATGTTGCTCTACAGAAGTTGCTGTCAACATTCTCGTCCTTTCGCACGTGTCAGTACTCGCCATGAAGCTACAGTAGCAATTCTGCTCAAGAAATCGCGTCCTTGCCAGAGCACTGATTAAGTCTACTTCGTGATCGTTGACGCTTTTCTCCTTCAACCCTATCGGCACGGCAGATTCGTTGGGGCGCAGGACTTCCTGTCGTCCAGACCTTTCGGCCGCCAGCCCTCAGTTGCGGTGGCGCTAGCTGACCGATCTCCGGGTGTTGTGATCACAGACACAAAACTGTGTTTATCAAAGCACGCGTCGCTCGATGAGGGGTGATGCCACACGACGCATGACAGAATTCGAAACCCTGGATTTCGTATGCTTTGACTTCCCCCAGAAGCGCAAAACCCAATCATTCGAGCGAACGGAAGCGCCTGAGTCCGATACTCCAGAGTAACATCGCAGCATATCGTATGCATCCTTTCGGCCCGACCAATAAAACGTTTGGTACCTTTTCGCTAGGGGCGGGATCCGATGGCTAACTCGTATAGTTTAAACCAGCTTGCCTGCCTACATACAGTGCGATCCCCGCGTTGTGCCCCACCCACCGCATCATTGTTTACATCTCCCTTTCATGCTCGCTTCGTACGATAATTGCATGATTGAGATGGTTGGCCAAAAGAAGTAGTGAAGGCAGGCAACTATTCCTAAAGCTGCACAGATTCATCATAGAGACTGGAGAAGCCATACCATGCCAGTGAAAAAACGCTCCAAGCACTTGATCCTTGCGAAACTTCCATCCGGATGATCCATTTTCGATCTCTCCCTCCTGTCCGTAACGAGCTGTGCATGCTGCCCCGCCTTCACGAATGGCTGATATGGCTCGGCAGACTATTCATGGCCAAGCTGCACGAGCCTGAAACTTTGAAAAGTACAATGCTCCTGCAAGTCCACCAGAACATCGTTCAATACATCCGAATCTAACCCGCAAGTCCAGCGATCGACCCATGAAAGCTGAGTTTCGTATGGGTCCTATCGTTTCTCCCCTGCCCCGTCTGCCCAGCACAATCTTTCAAAGGTCGAAACTGGACTAGGGTCCAGGTCACCGGGTGGACCACGAATCTTGGATCCTCACACCACTCAACGGAGGGCTGGAATCTGAGGGGAACTCCTTTCATCCCGCACGGAGACGGTGGCGAATAGACCGAAAAACAGAGTACATATAGTTGGCTGCGCGGCCGGATGTGAAAAGAATGTTTCCACGCAAGAAGAGAATCCCTACCATCTGAGCGATATTATCTTAGCCATCTTTTAGATTTTACGCAGTTGTCACAATGTCTCAGAAGATCCCAACCGAGCAGTGGGCCCAGGTCATTGAGAACGTCGGTGGACCTGTCGAATACAAGAAGATTCCCGTTGCGAAGCCAGGCCCGGGGGAAGTCCTTGTCAACATCAAATACTCTGGTGTCTGCCACACTGACCTTCATGCCGTCAACGGTGACTGGCCCATTCCAACCAAGCTACCACTTGTTGGTGGCCACGAGGGTGCTGGTATCGTCGTTGCCCGAGGTGAGGGTGTCACAGACAATGATGTCAAGATTGGCGAGGCCGTCGGTGTGAAGTGGCTTAATGACTCCTGCCTTTCCTGCACCTTCTGCCAACAGGCAGACGAACCGCTCTGCTTGACTCCCAAGCTGTCCGGATACACCGTCGACGGATCCTTCCAGCAATACTGCATTGCCAGTGCTAAGCACGTTGCACACATTCCGGACGGTGTCCCGCTTGATGAAGTCGCACCTGTCCTCTGCGCGGGTATTACTGTGTATAAGGGTCTGAAAGAGTCGGGTGCCAGACCAGGCCAGTCAGTTGCCATCGTTGGTGCTGGTGGTGGTCTTGGTTCCCTCGCACAACAATATGCCAAGGCTATGGGTCTCCGAGTTATCGCAATCGACTCTGGTGACGAGAAGAAGGCCATGTCCGAAAAAATGGGTGCTGATGTAAGACATACCCCCCGTGTGCTGAGTACAACACTAACCAAACATGCAGGCATTCATCGACTTCGCGAGTTCTAGCGACATTACCAAGGATGTCCGAGCTGCCACGTCAGATGGTCTCGGCCCGCACGCAGTCATCTTGGTCGCCGTGAACGAGAAGCCATTCCAACAGGCTGCTGAGTACGTTCGACCAAGAGGTACTGTCATTGTCATTGGTCTGCCAGCCAGTGCCTACATCCGAGCACCAGTCTTCGAGTCTGTGCTTAAGATGGTAAGGATCCAATGTTCATACGTCGGCAACCGACAAGATTCTGCTGAGGCACTTGACTTCTTCGCCCGAGGACTGATCCACGCACCATTCAAGACTGTGGACCTGAAAGACTTGCCAGACGTTTATGACAAGATGCACAAGGGCCAGATTACTGGACGATATGTCCTCAAAATGCCAGACCCAGAATAGAAGGGAGGCGCTCCATGATACCCAAAGCTAGACATCAACAATGATAAGAATTTCAAACTTGTACTTGTCCTTACAGCTGAGATTGCTGCCGACTGGTTCTTTCCTTAGTACGTAAGCTTTGCACTGATCAAGGCGTTGCACACCCCTTCTAAATAATGTGAAGACTAAGCTGTATCGCCGCGCTGTTGATGACTTCATGGCTGCAATCGCTTCGCGAGGCGTCGACAGAGCGCAGTGGGACTAATTGCTGCGCATCGTTCGGATTGTGGTCGGCCATCATATTGAAACACTGCAGAGAAATTCACGCCTTACAGGCAGTGTAATTGTAGAATAACCTGATGAGATGTTTTCTATATCTTAAACTGAGGCACAAAAAAGAGGTACGACAACCTTCAGAAAGTCTTCGAATTCAGAGCAGCGAAATGTAATGTGATTACCGTGTCAATGCTAGTGATGTCACGGCTGGTGATTTTGCAGCCTCAGGCACAAAACGGGATCTCTCGGCACACCTGCTACGATAAGCACCCACACAAATCAAAGGCCTTCTTGGCAAAGATCGCAGTTTTATGAGGGTTTCGAGAACTAACACAGATCTTGCCGCCGACAATCAGTTCACGAGGATAATCGCCCGTCATGTCTCTCGTCAGTGGAGAGAAGTCGAATTGTGAGCATCCTGATGATCTCTTGCCAACATGAATACTGATCCTGCGCAGTCCAGTTCATCTTGCGTCTCCTCAACACCAACGTTGATGGCAAGCAAAAGATTATGTACGCCTTGACTCGGATCAAGGGTGTTGGCCGACGATATTCCAACCTGGTCTGTAAAAAGGCTGATGTTGACCTGAACAAGCGGTATGCGATTCGGGCCACGGGAATAAGAACAGAGAATTAATGTGCGGTAGAGCCGGTGAGATTACGACTGAAGAACTTGAACGAATCGTCACAATCATCCAAAATCCGACACAGTACAAGATTCCTTCATGGTTTTTGAACAGACAACGCGACATCGTCGACGGCAAGGATACTCAGGTTTTGGCCAACGGCATGGAAAGCAAGCTTCGTGAAGACTTGGAACGACTGAAGAAGATTCGAGCCCACCGTGGTCTACGACATTACTGGGGTCTCCGAGTAAGAGGTCAACACTCAAAGACTACCGGTCGACGAGGTCGAACCGTTGGTGTCAGCAAGAAGAAGGGTTAAAGGGCACATGGTGAACAAGGCCGAAATGACGATACTGGGGATGATTAAGCAGGTGAACATTTCGGAGGTAACGATGGCGACTTTGGAAGGCAGCGACTTCGAGTGCTCCTACATTTCCTTGGGAGAGGATTGTGCAAGTGGTCATTGAGGCACACGGGGTCATCACGTTGCGGGATATCAAGAGCAAAGTTTGCCCAATTACCAGCGAGAATGATACCATTTCCATGTTAAGAACTTGACGTTAACACGACTTGAGGCATCGTTCGGCAGGGGGTGCTCTCGGCGATATTTATTCGACCTCATACAACTGATGGCAACAGATCCAACATCTTCTCTTGTCCCTCTAAGGAAGCTCGCTACTACCGCTCTACTTACATGTACTAGGAAAAGTGCTTGCTGTACCTTTAAGCCGCAAAGACGCAATCCTTCAGCACGGCAGAACTCGCACCAAAAAATCTAGCACCTTTCGACATCGATTTTATTGCCTTAAGAAATATAACTCCGTGTTCCCATCTTTGCAAAGACATGAAGTTCCCCACAAAAACACCGGCAACATTGGCTCCTGCGCCTTTGTTCGATCTCATCAACACTGCTCCGACCACAGCAGCGCTCTTTAGAGGCGGCCTGCTTATCAAAGATCGATTCGTCTCAAGTTCTTTGCAAGCAGGTTCTACGTCCGGCTATAACAATAACCTTAGCGGTACCCGTTTACCGTTGCATTAACCGTCGCCAAGTTGGCGAGCTCTAGCGATCGTAATCGGCGGAGTCTGCCCAGATTAGAAGCCAATCCACTCTCAGATCGTTTGGAAAGCTGGCGTCGCTCCTCCACCTTTAACACAGAATCAACGTGAGAACATCACTATGCGAGCTTGTTTTCCAGGCAACACTTTTAATGGTGTGCAGCATTTTGCGCTGGAATTTGCGCATACTGTCCTTGACACAAGGTTACGGATGGAATCTAGATGGAAGGAACATGCTGACTTTGTACAGAGATGGAAAGTGTCCATTTTGCTACCGTACCAAATTCGCTGTAGTCAATCTCACTTACTCTGGTACCCCCAATTACGAGTGCGATATTGAGAATGCCATATGCGAACAGCGGATCAATATTATAATTAAGGTGACCGTATACTTCGCTCTAGCTTGATGAAGAGTTAAAACAGCGATGTGTTCAATTCAGAGCACATTGCCGATATTGCCTGCAACACGTGATATGCAAAGTTGAGCATCTCGGATTGAGCGAGGAAGATATAGGAGCCAGTCAGCAATTCAGCTAAGCTGAAGACAATGATTGTATATTCATACGGTCTAAGGCTGCAGACAACCAAAAGAACTTTACCGATGCAGCAGGGCAATGTCATGAGTTTCCGGGGATAGTGCGTTGTGATTTGGTGGAACAATCGCCAATAAGAAATGCTTTTCTGCCCGTACGGGGCCTTGAAACAGCACTTCTGCAGCATTGTGCATTCGGCGTCTGACCGCTGCCTAGCTCAAGTCTGACTCAAATGTTCCAGTAGACTTCTAGACCTATTCATCCTCTCCAAACTACGGCATTATACCAGAAAGGCACTCTAGCGTTTCATATCCATTCTCAAGATCTCCTCGAACCCCACCATGAGTGCCAAGACAGACACCCGCTCCTGGTCAAACGCAGAAGAAGACCCCAACTTCGAAGTGCCAAAGTCATCAGTCTACCCCGATCCAATCTTAATCGAGCCCACAGCAGAACACAAACAATCCTGGATCGTGCTCCACGGCCGCGGCGACACAGGCCGCCAGTTCGGCACAGGCGGCTTCTCAGGGTTTTTACAACTGTGCCTTCCTGACGGGCAGACTCTCCAAGAACGCCTGCCTCATGTGCGCTTCATTTTCCCAACGGCAAGCCCCAGACGCGCGAGGCTCTTCAACCGTGTAGTGATAACGCAGTGGTTTGATCTGGAGTCTTGGGATTCGAACGAGAACACTGACTGGCAGGTTGAGGGGTTGAGGGAGACGAGTGCGCATGTGCATGGGTTGATGAGACGGGAAATTGAGAGCGTCGGGGCGGAAAACGTAGTGCTTGGGGGACTGAGTCAGGGTTGTGCTAGTGTTTTGATTAGTTTGTTGTTGTGGGAAGGGGACGTGATTAGGTGTGCTTTTGGAATGAGTGGCTGGTTGCCTTTTAGACATTTGCTAGATGCTTTTGTTGAGGAAAAAGGAAAGGAAGGAGAGGATGTCTTTGAGCGAGATGAGGCTAAGGGAGAGGATGGCGATGCGTATCAGAATGCCGTGAGGGCTTTGTGTAAAGAGCTTGAGGTGTCTGTGCCTCGCGGTGAGGCAGCAAGGAAAATTCCGCTTCTGATCACGCATGGAGGCGATGATGACAAGGTTGACATCGACCTCGGGAGGAAGGCAAGAGATTGTATTCAGAAGCTTGGTATGGATGTTTATTGGAAGGAGTACGAGACGCTGATACACTGGATGCGAGGGGACGAGTTGGAAGACATTGCTATATTCGTGGAGGCTCGGGGACATGTCGAGAGGGCCAGCAGATGACATCCGAGGTCTATGGGCCAGGAAAATCCAAGACAAGCCAATCGAGCCCAGAAGTCCACTATTCGCCAAGGGCATCGTGCACGTAGATAACAGCTTTGACAGATCCAACGCCGGTCGACGAAGCGAATGAAGGTCTGCCAATGCAGGCTGTCACTCCTTCGCAAGGTCAGCATACTCGAAGTACTAGTGCGCTCTCAAAATGGGATATTGCCGGCTTCAGCAAGTATCTTCCGCGACAGCCACATGGACACATATATACCTGCCAATGATCCAGCAGGTACAGGAGATTTCACAGCAAGTAGTTTGTTTTGTCGGTGCACGGCTGATTGAGCTACCTTTCACACTGCAAAGCTAAGATGCGACTTTGAGGCGTTCACTGTGTCGAAGAGGGTATGTTAAGACTATGGAAGGATGATGCATGAAACGCCGTGATGTTCCGAGTCCTCTCCTGGGCTCTCTCCAATTCCCCAAAAATGAACGAACCCCGGCCACAGAGTACGGAGGACGGGGTAACCAAATGGCTTACGCGTAGGTCGCTTGACACCTCGGTACCTTGCGTCAAGTGACAGACGTGGGCGCAGCTGGGTGGGGCTAATCTGTCTTATCCAGCCACACGGTCGGGGTGGCAACCAACGATAAGCCGCCAGGCACCGTGATAACGTATTGAAGGTCGTCATTTGCTTTGGGATCTCAACCCTCTACGGCCATACTCAACTGTCTTTCCATCCCTGCGAATCCATCGCCTCTCGAGGTTTCTTGCTTTTCTCTACAAGGTTGTATCTTCTCTTCTCCCACATATTCATCAAGATTTACAGTATGAGAGTGTTGTCGGCAGCTTTGGTGGCTGGCGCTGCATCTGCCAGCGTCGTTGACCAGCAGCCGCTTCAGCTCCCTAAGACCTTCCCTGAGCGAGCGAAAAATGCTCTCGACAAGCAATTCCATCACATGAAAGATGCCCTGAAGGGCCTGACATCAGAGGCTGCGGCCATTTGGGATGAGGTGGCGATGCTATATCCTGAAGCCATGGCTGAGGCCAGCTACTTTTCCATGCCTAAGAAGCACAACCGGAGACCTGATCATGAATGGGACCACATCGTTCGCGGTGCTGACGTTCAGAGCGTCTGGGTAGAAGGTGTCGATGGCGCGAAAGAGCGCGACGTCGATGGCAAGCTCGACACTTATGATCTCCGTGTCAAGAAAGTTGACCCAAGCTCGCTGAAGGTCGATCCCAACGTAAAGCAATACTCTGGCTACCTCGACGACAACGAGAACGACAAACACTTGTTCTACTGGTTCTTCGAGTCGAGAAACGACCCAGAGAACGACCCAGTTGTCCTCTGGCTGAACGGAGGTCCTGGCTGCTCGTCCTTGACCGGACTCTTCCTCGAACTCGGTCCGTCTCGCATCGATGAGAACCTCGAACTTGTCTTCAACCCGTATTCATGGAATCGAAACGCCAGCGTCATTTTCCTCGATCAGCCGGTGAACGTGGGATATTCCTATTCCAGTTCTAGCGTCTCAAACACTGTCGCTGCCAGCAAGGACGTCTACGCCCTGCTGACACTGTTCTTCAAACAGTTCCCAGAATATGCTTCACAGGATTTCCACATCGCCGGCGAGTCATACGCCGGACATTACATCCCAGTTTTCGCGGCCGAGATCCAATCGCACAAGAAGACGAACATCAACCTCAAGTCCGTGCTTATCGGCAATGGCTTGACTGATGGTCTTACTCAGTACGGATACTACCGACCAATGGCATGCGGTGACGGTGGTTGGCCAGCCGTTCTCGACGAGCAATCCTGTCAGAGCATGGACAATGCACTTCCTCGATGCCAGTCACTAATCTCCGGATGCTATGATAGTGAAAGCGTTTGGTCTTGCGTCCCTGCGGCGATATATTGCAACAACGCTCTTCTCGCACCCTATCAGCGAACTGGACAGAATGTTTACGATGTCCGAGGCAAGTGCAAGGATAGCAGCAACCTCTGCTACCCTGAACTTGGCTGGATCAGTAAGTGGTTGAACGAAAAGTCCGTCATGAAGGCGCTTGGGGTTGAAGTTGACAGCTACGATTCGTGCAATTTCGACATCAACCGGAACTTCCTGTTCCAAGGTGATTGGATGAAGCCTTTCCATAGACTCGTTCCCGGCATTCTTGAGAAGATCCCAGTGCTTATCTACGCTGGCGATGCTGACTTCATTTGCAATTGGCTTGGAAACAAGGCCTGGTCCGAGGCGCTTGACTGGCCCGGCCACAAGGACTTCGCTGCGGCAGAGATGAAAGATCTCCGCATCGATGGTGAGAAGAGTGGACGCAAGATTGGGGAGGTCAAAAGCCATGGGAACTTTACCTTCATGAGGATCCACGCTGGTGGTCACATGGTTCCGCTTGACCAGCCAGAGGCTTCTTTGGAGTTCTTCAATCGGTGGCTCATGAAGGAATGGTTCTGATTGCTCCGTTTGGATCGCGCTGTATGTATCAAATAGGATAGTTTGATCATCCACCACTCGGTTGTGGCTTGATTTCACAGCCAAATTTGGACTCCGAAGAGCACGAAAGAATGTCACGCCATCTCTACCTGCGAGGCTGCTGTCTAAGATGGTGTCCGTCGAATTGTACGAAGCCTCACGTGGGGCGTTGTGTCTTAGTGTTTGTGACTGAGCAACTCACATGTGAAGGCATTGGATACCTCCTTGTTCAAATCTGTGAAGCGTTCTTTCTCGCAAACGCTTCGTCCAGCTGGGAGACGCTTTACCCTTGTACACCAGTCTCGCGCAGGTGGATAGCTAGTCCGCCAACGGAGTGTACACCCGGGATGGTCCTAGTAGCACCCCAATCGTTGCTCGTTTGGACCCCGTCCATTTTCACTTCAATGTACTTCCTTCATCAAGAATCGCTGTCCGCAAGCTATACTTGGCCTGATCCCAGAGTTTGAACTTAATCACGCAGCCTCATTGGCTCAGAATCTGGCGCTACTAAGACGCATGCAATGCTGATCTAGCCCACAAGGAGTTTCCAGCCAATCATGAATCTCAATGTAGCCGCCTGTCACAGCTCCACCATAGTGTCAATCACATCCCGCCAATTCTCTCGCTTCCTTTTGAGGTGCCGCACCTTTGGTCGCGTTAACCGCCCTCACCTCCGTCGAACACTTATCATTCGTTCCCTCGGAAACTTTGAAAGCCGTTTCCCATGTCCATGCAGCTTGGGTTGTTCACTGTGATGCACAAACCATGTGGACTTCCTGCTTCGTCCAGCAGACATCACTTATGGCGGGGAGATGCGTGCTCAACTGCTTACTTCTTCACTAGCGGGTCGGTCGATGTCTAAGATAGATATATGTGTTGGTATTTTTGCAACCCGTCTAACTTCCTTTCCTCTTCTCCAGCAAGCAAGTCTTGTTTAATTTTGATACGCGCTTTTTAGTTATTGCCACTTAATACAACCCGTCTGGAACGGTCCTGCGTTGTGCCTGGAGCATACAATAAGTTGACGCCGACTAATCTTCACACTGCAGCTTCAGAATTGCGGCGGCAAATCAGCCATCTCAGAACAACACAGCAACTCCCACAGACGCCCTCCTTACTTGCCAACTCAGACCTGTTGCCGGTCAACAGTTCTCAATAATCTATCGACGCGTATCATACTTGCTGCCCTTTAATATCCTTTTTCTTTCTGCTATCGGTCGAGGACCTGGTTCACCTCCGCCTTGGACATCACGATAGGTCTGGTGCCTATTGTCTGTACTCACGACAATTACTCCCAAGTCAAGCACTATCTTTCAACTTACCTTACTACCAACATTACGATTGCTGGTCAATCAATACCTAATTAATTGCATTCATTCAAGCTTCATCGACGAGTTACGAAACCTTCAACGATCAACGAACTCATTTCAAGTATTCAGCATCATTTAATACAACAATCAGAATGTCTTCCCCAGCAGTTCAACTCACATTCACTCTGCGGACCTCGCCCAATGTCCGAACAGTCCACTTGCTCGGTTCATGGGACGGCTACAAGTCCCAGCTTCCCCTTTCCATTGTCAAAGATGCCGCCAAGCCCGGTTCATGGAAAGGCACATTCCGCTTCCAGGGTGCGCATGCCCTCAAGCTCGGTTCCCGCTACTGGTATTACTACATTGTTGATGGCTATCACGTCTCTCATGACCCCGCCAAGGAACACGTTGTCGAAAAAACAACTGGTCGAAAGCTGAACGTTCTAAACGTCCCAGCTGGCAATTCCACCCCCTCTGCGGTCAACGCTCCAAAGGGTGACCTGAAGCTCGACACCAAGGTCAAGACACCAACCTCCACGGTCCCACAAGGTCGCGCACTTTCTCCCGGCCGTATTCTTCACCCCAAACCTCAAAAACCCTACGCATCGCGAGGTCTCCGTGAAGCCGACTACGACATGTCACCGATCGAAGACCTCGAGGAGCGCTTAGCAGGCACACGCCTCTCCGATCGCTCCCACGCTAGCTCACCATCTGAGATTTCGGAGTGCTCTGAGTCCTCCGGCACAGTCTTCTCGTCCAGCTCCGGCTCTGCCTCCTCCGCCACCTCTGACTCCGACGGCGATCGATGCCGATGCAACCGCTACGGTCTGACAAGAGATGGACGGCGTGTCATGCTCGATTGCGGTGGTAAGCGATGCGGCTACACTGATAGCGACGACAGCAGCGAGTGCGAATCAACCGAGGACGACAGCGAGGATGAAGAGATCGAGCGACAGCAAGAGCTCAGACGCCGAGCCCGTGCACAACTCGAGGCTGAGCGTGCTAGGAATGGGGTCAAGGCAGCACCTAAAGCCGCATCCAAGGCCCCACCTAAGGCTGCTGCTCCTCGACAAGCCGATCCCAGAGGTCGACATGCCCCGGCCACTGTTGAGCGACGGCGCAAGTAGATGAATGTCACCCGCTCCTTTTGATGTGGTTGGTTGATCAATCAATGCGTTGCTCCTCTTATGAGGGCGTCTTGATCAGATCGTGGCAATGCATGGCACATTATGGTTCTACACTATCCGATTACGCACTCCAGCGCGGTAGCTTTTTTCTAAGCGCACACTGAGCATGGAATCATCATGTCAAGCCGTACACACTTGATGCTCTTGGCATGTCCTCCTTCTCTCAAGAAGGACTCTGTCCGCATCATGAACGAACCCCGGCAAGGCAATCCTGTCATCACCACTGGCCAGAGAGAAATATCGCAATGACATGGCAGCATGGTTGCAAGCACTTCTGTCTAGGTGCCAATGAGTCCGTAGCTTTGAATAGGACTTGTGCATGCACTCTTGTGATTTCTTCTCTTGCTCCCACATTGCCGTGAGGCATCTTCTCAAAGCCCGTTCAACGTGAATCTCCAATCATTCATGGTCAGATACGAACGCAAGATGACACTGATTTTGTCAGGATACTTATTCCGCGCAGTAATAGTGGTTCGTCGCCTGCGAGCAAATAATCCTCTCACACTCACATCCATCTTTGTTCTTTAGTACTGACGATGCACTTTCTCAGCCATCTCTCAGCTCCTTTCCTTCGCTCGATCGTTTTTGCTAACATCACAGTCGTGCGTTCCGCCAAACGGAAAACCGCGAACGCACAAACAGGGAAATGTGGTCGTGCCCTTCTTCCTCGCATAATACATCGCGCCCTCTCTTGCTCAAAAGTGGCACCTCTCCTATGCTACTTCTAGGGTCTGCACCTGCCTGTTGTTGTGAGTGAACCGCTCTCTTTCCGTGAGTCGCGTTTTTTTTCCGTCGTTGCTGTGTCACCAGGTGCACTCCACCTCTCTACGAAGCAGCTTGCGCACTTTGCCTGGAGAAAAGAAAGAGTCCTACGGCTCGAATCCTAGCTGCGCTGACGCACCAAAATCGGCACGTTTCGGTAACCATGTGCAAATAGGTTTCGGGAGTATCGAGCAGACTTGAAGAAGTAGCAACTTAGTCCAGAGGGACATACAAGACTTCCTCGATGGTAGGTAGGACACGGCAACGCAATTGGACTCAGATCTGCATGGTCATAAGGGCAGCTATGGACTTGGTATGCTGCTCGCACAAGTGCCACTTTTGGGCTTGTTCTGCTTGCTGCTGGTTTCATTGCATCGTGAGTAGCCCTGCAGCATCTGCTCAACACGTAGACGCTGTCATCTATGCCGAAATTTACGTCAGCCAGCACAGCGCCACTTCCAATGAAGGTGCCTTGTGTCGAATAGTAAGCCGGATCGTGTGCACTTCCAGTTGAATAGTTTGGGTCCTTGTCAAGGTCATACGTCAGATGGAGGCGATGAGAACTTTTCCTGTGTTCCCGAGCTAACCCCAACGCCTACACTCACAGTTATGCCGATTACCAGTAGGGCAATTAGGGCTACCCAGGTTACGATCTCTCCTTGCAAGTCAGCAGATAAGTTTTGTTGTTTCTTTTTGTGCGATTGTGAATATCTCTCGAACCTCGCTGAAGCGGCCTATCTGGGGATATCCGGGTCGGTTGATAGCAAGTCTTAGGTGCATAATATGCTTCCTTTTTCCAATCATCCTGAGCTCTTCGGCGTTCATGCGCTTGAGTTGTTATCCAGTGACTTGTCACTGTATCAGCTTGGCTTCACTATTTACCTCATGCCTTCGTACATGCTGGGACTACCTCGGGATTCTTTGCGTAACCCGTCAAACGAAGATCCTTCAGTCCATTGATCGAATAATGCAAAGGTTTAATTCCCAAGTGGTGGTGACACAGGTGAGTAGGCCACAGTATAGCGAGGTGGCCCGCTGGGATTTAAAGGGGTAAAAGGAGGTCAAGCGGCTGCCGGAATGAATTGGAAATACTCGTAATCGCTCATAGGGGCGGACAGCTCGCTTTTCATTCTCTCATGGACATTCGCCAGTGACTTGCATTCCGACGTCGACATCGTGGTCCTAGGACCAATTTCAAAAAGCATAAGGCATCGACACAAGGTGGAATCTTAGTCACCAAGAAGTCCACTTCTGCCTTTCAGCTTGCAAAGGGAGTCCAAAGCACATCAACAGCTGCCAGCGCCGCTATTTGACAGACTTGCTTGTCTAGACTAAAGTTCCTGGGCTGAGCGATCTGGGCGGCCATCATTAGATAAGCGAGTTTCCAGATTTATTCGAGCAAACGAAATCCAGCCGTCGTTCAGCGTCAAGGTATAAGTATCTAGGTAAGAGACTTGGCGACATTTACGATTGGGGGGAGCTCGAAACTGGCAGCTTATCAGACAAGCGTGACAGAGCTCATTCACCTACCAAGCTTCCTTTCCGACGAGTTGAACAATTGAGCTAGCTTCCCAGCGCTAAGAAGTGCGCAAAAGGAACAACCAGTAAATCACGGACAATCAGAACGGCTCCGCTATCTTTTGCAGCCGAAAGTGGTACAGCGCAGACTTTTGTGCGAGGTGGTCGTGCTATTCGTTGGATGACCAGAACCAGGAAGTAGTACGAATTGTCACGAACTGGAAAGACCGTTCGAACATCATCTTGCCATTTGCCGCGCAATATGGATTTGCAATATCGGTGGTAAGCGAATGCACGGTCTAGCCCTCATGCGACTTCCAGACCGCGGTCTATCCCATTGCATGGTGCCCTCCGCGAAGTAGTTAAGCAGGCAACAGCAGGAACGGTCAACGTCAAAACAACACAAAAGCCGCAAACACAACTTGCACGTGATGTGTCTGAACGGAACACCGCCTTGGGTAATCAACTTGTGTACTCCTCGGTGACTTCAAAGCTGCTGTCTCGTCGGCATTCACGCCTTTATAGGGAGCATTTCGGCAGAATGCATGTCGACTGCTGCCAATGTCCACCTATTGCACCAACCACATGCAAGCATAATGATGATTTTCATCTTCGCTGAAAGCTGTTCCGCCAAACGTCCTTTTGACGTCACCCATTTCGCCGACGCAGACCGTTTTTGAGCCTCAGTAATCCAGTGGATCAACGAGAAATGTGATGTTAAGCCAAAGCGTCTTACATCAGACGAGGAGCCTGCGTGGTCAGGTTGGTATTTCAATTTGCAGCTCATCTACCAGTGTGACTGATGCTGGAATTCTCAATTGCTAAGAACTTTGTCATTGTGTTCAACTTTAGTCCAAATTCAAGATGACGGGCCCTAGCGACATAGACGGCGTCAGAGACTTGTCGCAATCCAAGCAGCAAGGTACATGGCTTTCGTCCGCAATCGATGTATTCTTACCTGTCGCAGGCCCTGACCTTCCAGAAGAGCTTCACGTCGAGCTTGAAAAATTCCAGGAGCACTTCACCGTTGGCCCAGAGAAGCTGAAGCAAATCTCGAAGCGATTCCAGGAAGAACTTGAAGAAGGTAAGTGCTGTCAGGCTGCGCACATTTCGCGTCCAAAAAATCGACGAAGTTCTTCTGTGCAGACTGCTTGGCACCATGTGCAGAATGGTGAGCTAGAGGCTCACTGATCCTTCCATGTATCCCTATCTCTTGCATTGGATGGAGTTGATGCGTTGAGAGGCGCCCTTATTTGGACTACGACGGCCGAGAAGCCATGTCCTTCAAAAGCGCATGCGGCCGGAGTGCGAATAGCCCGCATATGAAACATGACTGACCGCTCAACATAGGCCTTGCCGAACACTGCAAAACAATCGTATGATAGTGTTCGTTCTGGGTTGAATCTGCTAACGCAAGCAGGCAATGTACGTAACCTGGGTGGTGGGCTTTCCCTCCGGCAGCGAGAAAGGTGACTTCCTCACAGTAGATCTAGGCGGCACCAACCTGAGAGTCTGCTGGATCAGTCTTAGAGGTAACAACAACGCACCGAGCATCAAGCAACACCAATATAAGCTGCCAGACAATATCAAGACAGGGGAAGCCTCTGAATTGTGGTCATTCGTGGCACAATCCCTCCAATCCTTCATCGAAGACCAATCGCTCCAGGGCAGCAAAGACAATCCACTTCGCCTAGGCTTCACTTTCTCTTACCCAGCGATTCAAGATTGCATTGATCACGGTGTCCTTCAAACCTGGACGAAAGGCTTGGATATTTCCGGCGTGGAAGGCGAAGACGTCGCTTCGCAACTCCGAGATGCCATGTCCAAACTTGACCTCCCCGTCAAATTAATCGCAATCGTGAACGACACAACTGGCGCCATGATAGCATCGGCGTACAACGATCCCGCCACTGTCATCGGCGCGATATTTGGCACAGGTTGCAACGCAGCATACATGGACAAAATCAGCCAAATCCCTAAGCTCCAGAACAGCAAAGAGATCGCAGACTTCGATCCGGAAACTCCCATGGCAATAAACTGCGAATATGGTGCCTTTGACAACTCCCGCTCCGTCCTCCCCGTGACGAAATACGACGAACAGATTGACGCAGAATCCCCAAGACCCGGCGAGCAAATGTTCGAGAAGCTCTCAGCTGGTCTCTATCTAGGCGAGATCTACCGGCTCGTCATATTAGATCTACACAGCCGCAACCTCATTTTCAAGGACCAAGACACCTCCAAACTGCAAAAACCTTACACGATCGACACCTCGTTTCTCTCCAGCATCGAAGACGACGGCTCCCCGTCTCTATCCTCTTCGGCCTCGCACTTTGAGAAAACCTTCGGTATCCACATGTCCGAGCCCGAACGCTACTTTTGCCGCTCCCTCGCCAAATTGATCGCCATCCGCGGTGCACGGCTCTGCGCATGTGGTATAGCCGCCATCTGCCGCCACCAGAATATCACGAAGGGTCACGTAGCGGCGGACGGTAGCGTCGCCAACAAGCATCCGAAATTCAAGAAACGGTGGGGAAGGGCGTTGGGCGAAATCCTGGATTGGAGTGAGAGTCAGAGGAGGGAGGAGGATATGAGTGCGGAAGGGGATGAGAGTCAGACAGGCCCAATTGTGTTGACGAGTGCGGAAGATGGGAGTGGTGTTGGGGCTGCGGTCATCGCTGCTATGACGTTGGAGCGGTGGGAGAGGGAGGGGAGGAAGAGATAAGACAAGAACCTCAGCCTCAAATCTAACTGAATGAAGAGCTCGGTTAATGACAACTGGTTTTGTCTGTATAGAACACACCACCTCGAGGAAGCGGCGCGCAGTTCTGTCTGTCACTGTCTCTGTCTGTCTCCAGTCCCGCCTCTGGAAAGCACGGCTCGCAAGGCTGCCTATCTCATGTACAGGCGGCCTGCTCCATCCAACACGGCATGGCGTAACCCGCCACCCGTGACCACCTGTTCGTTTGATCGATGTCCGCCCAGCTCCATCTCTGTTCTCGAGCCTCACCAGAAGCAGCGCCTTATGTCGCAGAATATCCGGCTCGTTCAGCAGGCGAAAACTTGCTTACTTTTGCAGGCGAACAAGCCAAGCTAGCTCATGCCGGCTAGGTCTTGGACATTGGTCTCAGTCATACTGTCTCATGATCGGGTACAATGGCGTAACTCATTCGTCATAATGCCATGCTCTTAGAATCGTTCTCGTCTCACTCGCCCATTCACTTCCTTGCGGCCTCCCTCTCAACCTCATACATGAAATCGAAATAGCTCTTGTCAAAGTTGTGCATCCTCACATATCCGTCTTCACCGCCACTGCTATACGCAATCCCAGCCGGATGAACAGCGATCGTGTTCAGCGGCCCGAAATGCCCCCTGACTCTGCCAATCTCATCCTCGAAAATCTTATGGTAGAACCGTGCCTCAAATTTTCCTTGCCTTGCCGATGTGGTCGTCACTTCCATGGCTGCCTGTCCTCCACCCAGGATCACGAAATCTTTCTTAGGCGTAATGGCCGCGGTGTTCAAGGGGGTATCGGCCGTGTAAGTCTTGAGAATTTCGAGGTTGCGCGATGAGACGATGCGGGCGGTCTTGTCTTTGCCGGCGGTGATGAAGTAGGTCTTATCGGGTGAGAATTGGATGTCGTTGATGGGGGTGTCGTATTCGTGTACTTCAACGTTGTTGAGGATCTCGCCTGTCTGGATTATGCTGTCAGTCTGGGTTTTAGATTGGACGCAGGGGCAAGTGAGGCAAACCTTTGAATCAAATTGCGAGACACTTCCATCCTCGTGGCCGGCGATGATATATTTGTCCAGGTAACTCCAGCCCGCAACAGTGGCCTTGCTTTCCTCACAGGTAATCTTCAGGTCTTGCTCATCTGACTGCTGCGTCAAATCCTCATCGTAATTAATACTGTACACAACGATCGTGCCAAGGTATCCCATTCGCTTCTCTGTTACAGCTAGCAATCTGCTGCCGTCCTCAGAGAACGCAACTCGTTTGATGGCTGTGGGATTCTCCCATGTCTTCACACACTCGCCAGTCTGCACATTCCACAGCTTTGTCGTATTATCGGCAGCGCCCGTGGCGAGGAGTTTATTGTTTGGAGAGACGTCGACAGTCCAAACGGCGCCTTGGTGGCCGGCGTAGGTACCCAGTCGTTCGCCGTTGCTGGTGAACCATGCACAGACGATTTTGTCTTTTGCGACGGAGAAGAGGAGGTCACCGTCGCGGTTATATTTGATTTGATTCAAGGACCGTTCGTGGCCTTGTAGGAGGATGGGGCGCATTTTGTGTGGGTTGGAACTCGGTTTCCGTCGTCAATTCTGTGGAGGTGGTTGTCTTCAATGGTGAGACATACAGAAAGTCGTATCTTGGAATTTGGTTATTGTGTGTGTGCGCCTGCGACGAGTCGACAAAGCACTAGTCACTTCGAGGGGAATAGCGGCGATATTTCGAAATATTGGTTACCGTGGGCAAGAGTCACCCGCATGCAGATTGCCCGCAGGCACAGCTCCACTTTATGGATGCCTTAATTTACAGGCTGTAACATGTGCGGATATTGGCTTTTACGGAGCGCGCCCTCGCCATGCCCCGAACTACGGCAGCTACATACAAGCATACGGGCGTCGACCTCTCAATAGACATCTTTTTCCTCAGCTTGTTCGATTCGACAACACACTACGTGAAATCTTTGATTAAAATCAGAACCTGGCCCTTATTCAATCTGCCGGCTATTCGATCTCCTCAGGCGTCACTACAACCCAATTCTTATCAGCCGTGACCGGAAGGTTGTTCGCCGCTTGCCCGGCAGCATTCTCCTCAATCATCTGGTTGATCTGCTCTAGATACGAGTCTCTGCGGTTGACCCATAAATGTATACCTCCTTTGCTAACGTCAACACCATGAAACAGCATGTAGCCATCACTAGTCGGCGTGTCTCCGCCGACAAGGACAGGCTTCTTCCACTGGTCAATGTACTCGAGGATGGCAGCCCATTTACCAGCGTACCAGGTCAATGGCGTCCACAGGTAGGGTGTCATCGTTAGCTCAAGGTTGCTTTGGGCATTGTACTCTTCGTCTTCTATCTGCTTGCGAGCTGTGGTGAGCTCTCCGGAGCCGGTGTCGTTGAGCAGCATCGTCACGCCAATGACATTCTCTGGGGGTACGTTGTAGCCGTATTTGGGATCTGATGCGACCATGCGGACGAGCTCTTCGGAAGCGGCAGTCAGGACGTACACGGAAATGTTGTTGCGCATGAGCTCGTTGTATAGCTCGACCTGGCCAGTGAAGATGCGAGGGGGACGCACAGAAATGTCTGTCACGACACCTTCGTCGTAATATGTGCTATTGATTGGCTGATTGTACGCCATCAGCTCGTCAACGTAGCCTTTTAGCTCGGACAAGGTAAAGCCTGAGAAGACCTGGGCTACCCAAGGATAGCAGACTTTGTCATCAATGTCGCATAGCCGATAGTAGTAGCTGAAAAGAGTCTCTTGGTAGTCGGCGGTGTCATTGAACGGAATGAGTCTCAGTGATGGATCCAGTCGATCTCGGGTCAGGACGCCCTTGTTCTCTAGGAATGGTAAGAGCGACTCTTCAAGGTCAAAACGGTAGCTTGTGTTGTCCATATCGAAGCAAGCATAATTGCCCTGATTGGCATTTGCTGCGATCATGGCATCCAGAGCTGCGGCAGCCGCTGGTGGCCAGTGTTTGAGGTTAGTGGTCGTGATAGGTGCTGCATAGGAGGTGTTCCTGGCAAACGCGAGCCAGACGGCGAGTGTACAGAGCTTTAAATCAGACTTCATCATGATAGTGGTTGGTGGGAAAGGGCTATGGGCCTGCAAAGGGGGGACGAGGTAGGCAACTAATGGATCAAGAGCACAAAGAGAAAGCTCCCAGAGCTCTGTATGGAATCTGCCCGCACCTTATGCAGCTCGAGCTCAAGCTCAAACTCAGGTTCTCCTACCAGTAAGTCGTACATTGAGCTTTTCCATCTTCTACTCTACTAAGCGAAATCGAGCACGAGACAAAGCCAAGACCTTTGAGCTGCCTTAGCTCCCATACTTGCAGAAACCATGTCATTCTTCCTTACCAGCAGGCATCGACAAACACCCTTGCATGATTTTAGGTCAATTTTCGCCTTGCTCAGCCATCAAAGCGCCCGCAGGTAGTACACGCCTTCAAGGTGAGGGTGAAAGCGAGGAAAAAAGCCTCCCGCAGCTCTGGACGGAAATAGCGCCAAGACCAGCAGGTTAGCTGCGGAAATAGACGCCCTGTTAAAGGGGATTTTTGGCTTGACGTTCGCGGGTGGTGATGGAAAGGCAAGGCCTCGTGGAAATGTGCACCATCGCAATGACTAAAAGAATAGCATATTGTTCCATCATCGGCTTCTGAGGCGTTGAGAGACTTCTGTCCCTCTTTTTGCTATGGACGACAGTGTTCAGAAGCTGTCAAAGTTGTAACACTGTTAATAACGATGGCACCCGCTCTTTCTACGCGACCAGCGACAATCATTCGCTGTCGGAAACTGGCCGTTCCTTCGTCCAGCAGGCCGTTTGGGTCTTCCCCTCACCAATACTTTTTCCTTGGAGGCACAAGCACATGTGCTGCTTCACTTTTTGTTCCTCCTGTTCGCAGCCTACGTTCCGCGCATAGATCTCCGATACCCTGCCAATCTATAGCGGCTTCTCGTTGTGTCTTCCCGATATCCCGAGAATCAACGCGCAGCCATTTCTCCAGCTCATCTACGGGTATGGTGGGCAGCAAAATTGATGGCACCGCCATCGCAAAAAGCATTCGAGAGAAGCTCCATGCTCAGATTCAAGAGGCCCAGAAGACCAATCCTCGCTTCAAACCAAACCTGAAAATCATCCAAGTCGGCGACCGGCAGGACTCGTCGACGTATGTCCGCATGAAATTAAAGGCGGCTGGAGAGGCATCGATCGACTGCGAGCTTGTTCACCTGCCCGAGTCGATATCAGAGCCCGAGCTGTTGCAACAGATTCATTCGTTCAATAATGATCCTTCTGTGCACGGTATTTTGGTCCAGCTGCCTCTGCCGAAACATCTTTCCGAACACACTATCACCTCTGCTGTGCTGGACGAAAAAGATGTGGACGGGTTTGGAGCTACAAATATTGGTGAGCTTGCCAAAAGAGGGGGCAAGCCTTTCTTCACGCCATGTACTCCGAAAGGAGTTATGGTGTTGCTGAAAGAGGTCGGCATCGACCCCAAAGGAAAAAACGCTGTCGTGCTAGGTCGAAGTGACATCGTCGGAAGCCCTGTCAGCTACCTGCTCAAGAATGCCGATGCGACCGTCACCGTGTGCCATTCAAAGACTGAGAATCTGAAAGAGGTGGTCAAGCAGGCAGACATTCTAGTCGCTGCCATTGGCAAGGCTCACTTTGTCAAAGGTGACTGGTTGAAGCCAGGTGCGGTGGTCATCGATGTTGGCACAAACTACATCCCCGATGAATCGAAGAAGTCAGGGCAGCGACTGGTCGGTGATGTTGACTTCGATTCAGCAATCGAGGTTGCATCTCACATCACTCCTGTTCCCGGCGGTGTCGGACCTATGACAGTCGCTATGCTGCTACAGAACGTAGTCGAAGCTGCTACTACTTATTTTGAGAATCTCAAGGCGAGACACATCACTCCTTTACCCATCAAGCTGCAGCAACCAGTACCTTCGGACATTGCTGTTTCGAGGTCTCAGCATCCCAAACAAATCACACAAATAGCCAAAGAGGTCGGAATTGCAGCACATGAGCTCGAGCCATACGGTGCATACAAGGCCAAGGTCGATCTCTCGTTGTTGAAGCGCTTAGAACATCGCAACAACGGCAAATACATCTTAATCACCGGTATCACGCCTACACCACTTGGAGAGGGCAAGTCTACCACAACCATGGGCTTGTCACAAGCTCTCGGTGCACATCTTGGTAAAATCACATTCGCCAACGTCCGGCAACCCTCGATGGGCCCTACTTTTGGTATCAAAGGAGGCGCAGCCGGCGGTGGCTACAGTCAGGTCATTCCTATGGATGAATTCAACCTTCACCTGACTGGTGACATTCACGCTATCACTGCTGCCAACAACCTACTGGCAGCCGCTATTGACACACGAATGTTCCACGAGAGTACGCAAAAGAACGGTCCGCTATATCGACGGCTCGTACCAGCGAAGAAGGGTAAGCGAGAATTCGCACCTGTCATGTTGCGAAGATTGAAGAAGCTGGGTATCGATAAGACAAACCCTGACGATTTGACTGACGAAGAAATACGCCGGTTTGCTCGCCTTGATATTGATCCCGAAACCATCACATGGCGGCGAGTACTTGACGTCAACGACAGACATCTTCGAGGTATCACGGTCGGCCAGGCACCAACTGAAAAGGGCCACACCAGAGAGACTGCATTTGATATTTCTGTGGCAAGCGAGTGCATGGCCGTGCTCGCGCTCAGCAACGATCTACGTGACATGAGGGAAAGATTAGGAAATATGGTTATCGGCACATCGAAGGCCGGCGATCCAGTCACTTGTGATGATCTTGGCGTCGGCGGTGCTTTGACAGCTCTGATGAAGGACGCCATCAAGCCCAACCTGATGCAGTCCCTGGAGGGTACTCCAGTGTTCGTCCATGCTGGTCCGTTTGCGAACATCTCCATCGGCAATAGCTCCATCTTAGCAGATAAGCTTGCACTGAAACTGGCAGGCACAGAGTTGGACGAAGATCCTGCTGAAAAGGCAGGCTATGTTGTCACGGAAGCAGGTTTCGACTTTACAATGGGTGGAGAACGATTCTTCAATATCAAATGCCGTGCATCAGGCCTGGTTCCTGATACCGTTGTTATCGTTGCAACAATTCGAGCCCTCAAAGTTCATGGAGGCGGTCCGGAGATCTCACCTGGCGCGCCACTCGCCCAAGAGTATCGTGAGGAGAACGTCGACCTCCTCCGGGCAGGCTGCGTCAACCTTGCTAAGCACATCTCCAACGCCAAACAGTACGGCGTTCCGGTTGTCGTTGCCATCAACAAGTTTGAAACAGACACCGAGGCAGAGGTCAAGGTCGTCCAAGAAGAGGCCATCAAAGCTGGTGCATCAGCAGCAATTCCATCCAACCATTGGGCGGAAGGTGGCCTAGGGGCCGTTGACCTCGCGAAAGGTGTCATCGAAGCCGCGAACAGCAAGCCAAACGGTCAAGACTTCAAGTTTCTCTACGACACAGACTCATCCTCTTCCATACAGTCACGTATCGAAGCCATTGCGCAAAAGATGTACGGCGCCGCATCAGTCACGTTTTCAGAGCTGGCGCAGAAGAAGGTTGACACGTACACGAAGCAGGGATTCGGCCACCTCCCGATCTGTATTGCGAAGACACAGTATTCCCTTTCACACGATCCAGCTCTTAAGGGTGCGCCATCGGGCTTCGACGTGCCAATACGAGATGTCAGGTTGGCTGTTGGTGCAGGATATTTGTATGCGCTGGCAGCTGATATCCAGACAATTCCAGGGCTGCCGACTGCGCCAGGGTACCTGAATGTCGATGTCGATCCAGAAACTGGTGAGATCGATGGACTGTTTTAATAATTAGTGCGGGAGGCACTTGCATGGCATGGTCCGCATGACACGGCTGGCGTAACGATAAATGATTATGGATGATGTACTTTCAACACTGTGATACCCCTCAACGAGTTCAGCAGATTTAAAAATTAGACATTGACTTGACGATAATCGAGTCACCCCTTTTGAAGCTAGAAACACCTCCCCCCTCGTACAAATTGACGGACTCGATCGACTAGCCGTGAAACATTCCTGCTCATGCAGTCCAGTGCATGCTGCAAAACATCCCTGCTCTTTCCCTGGCATCCACTCACCCTATGTACTGTACATCCTTGATCTCTGATCGTGCCTCTCCCGCCCTACACACACTGTTCGAACGAGTCCGCCCGCCCCTCCATTAGACCGTCATCACATCTCCCAATCGACATCATCAATGTCTAACCTGCAACAAGCAAGCAACGCCCACCACGCCTCCTTTCTCCAGCCCCCCACGCCACTCTTGCCTACAACTCCTTCGTCAGCAGGGAAACGACGCCGCATCCCATGTCGTTGCCGCGCGGTAGTGCTTGCCCCCCCCGTCGAGTCCTGGACCACCGCCACGCTCCAAAATTGGTCCAAGAGGAGAAAGGCAAGACGGGACTTGCGATCTCGAGACTGCGGAGCAGAAACGGTTTGTCTATTGGGGCAGATGGCATCTTGACTGGTTCTGGGAGGAGAGGGGCGAGATGTTCAGATTGATTCGTAGAGTTGATGTAGATACCATTATGGCTGTACCAGAACGCCTGGCCCTTCCGTCCGTTGATTGCCATATCCGTGCGATGACTCTGTGGCAGTGACTCGTGATTGATAGATTACAATAAAATCGCGAGCTCATGTTACAGTGCTCGTGAGTTTATCACTGACCTCGTTCCGCTCACACTACTTCGTCTACTTCCCGACTGCAATCACCGCCATCTCAACGGCCTACCCCTCTCTGATCCGATCCTTTCATGCTCATGAAGCTTTTCGCCAAGTTCAGGCCATTTCAATTCTTTCTCAGGTTCCGTCTCCTCCAGCGCATTCTCACACCAAAGCTCTATGAGCTCCTGCTCAAGGCCCACACCCTTCACCTTCGACGCCTAATCGAACGACTGGCTACACCTCCTATCCTCTTCAATCATCTCGACCGCCTCCAAAACATCTCCGCCCGCCGCAACGGCGTAAACATGCAGCCTGTCTCTCAGATTATCGTCGTCGATGCCGAACCCACACATTTTAAGCTGTTCGACGCAGGAATCAAATTTACTCTTCTCGGAGTTCGGGGTGCTGGTGTTGACGCGCAAGTCTGTGGATCCTGCATTTGATGGCGGATATGCGGCTGGAGTGCGTTCTTGTTGGGTCTCCATTCGAAGTGGCTCCCGCGGTTGAGTGGATACGTTAATAGTAGTGGCAACTGCAGCGGCGTTGTTCGTTTCAGGTTGGAAAGTGGGAGTGGCGGGAAACATGGGGGACTCGTGAGCGGCAGCTAAGCTCGAGGTGTGGTACTTCGCTGGTGGGGGCAGCACAGATGCTGGAGGAATCGAAGAAAGTGGGTGAAGCATCGGGTTGTGCCAAGAAGACCGCGAATACTTTGGTACATTGGGCCACTCTATAGCGTTCTTAGATTCTGGGACGAGTGCTGGTCGAGCAGTGAACGGGATTGGTGGAGGATTTGACGGTGAAGAATCAGTCAAAAAATCTAATGGTGACGAGATACCGTCCGCAAACCGTAGTCTGGCATGCGGAGATGGTTGGCTGACCGGAGTTGGCTGCACTGGCGGAGGAGGTAGCGGTGGAACAAATTGACGAAACTGTGGTACACTGCGGTGGTGCTTGACGCCTTGATGAGATTCAAACTTGGAGAAAGGATTTGGTTGTGCTTCAGTGGTGTTCGATGACAATGAGGGCCTTCGACGGGCAACATAACAACGACTGGGACGACGTCTGACTGGACCTGAGCGCTCAGTGCTCGTCTTCGGAGCAGCAGTCTTCTGCTCATCATTTCTAGATCGCGCAAACTGAGACTCCCTCTTTGAGTCGCGAGCAGGGCTGGCCGATCGTTGATATGGACGATAAGGGACGAACGAAGCCGGCCGCGAGAATGCTGAGCGCTCATAGGCAAAGCCAGGGTCAAAAGGCCCAGTCAATCGAGAAGCAGGATTAGACGAGGCAGTTGTGTTCGCGCGGTGCAATCCACTATCAAGGCCTATCATGCGATTAAAGAAGGCACCTGAAGATTCGCTGGAAATAGGCAGTGCGGGACGAGGATCTGGTTTAACATCTGGCCATGCTCCTGGAAGCGGTTTGCGAACGCTCTCTTCTGGCTTTTCTTGGTTCTGCGATTGATCCTGCGTCGGCTTGGTCATGAAAAAGTTTGTAGCCTCCTCAGTGCCGACCGCGTTGAAGCCGTAGGAACGTCTAGAGTCGGCGTATCTTGGTCGCAATGGTTCAATGGTTGATCGAACACGACGGATTGACCTGAGAGGAGGATAACGAGCGGTAAAATCAGCATCCTCGCTTGAGTCGTCGAGGATAGATGGGTTGTTAAGCCTTCGGGGTCGCTCATCGTCCGTCAGACTTTTGGCTTTGACTTTGCTGTCATCCGAAGATGTATCATCGTCAATGACAATTGGGTTTGAAGAAGAAGAGCCAGCGGAATCTGTAGCGTCCTCAGAGACATCATCTTCAACGAAAGCAAATTTGACTCTAGATGAAAGCTTCGAGCTCGCGTCACTAAGCGCGAGATCATCTGGCTCCGAGACGCTCATCTGGCAGGAAGCGTCCTGTTTTGGCTGTTCAACGTTGTCTTCGCACTTTTTGATACGGCCTTCTCGAATATGTTCGTCGACCTCCCGTGCAAGAGCTGCTGCGACTCGTCGCTCTTCTGTGAGGCTTGGAGTGATTTGAGGCTGCTGCTTTGGGGTAGAAGAAGCACTCTCGCCAGACTCAACGTTGATCTCGCGTCCAAGTTCTCTAAAGGCTTCGAGACCAAATGACCCGACTTCAGTCAAGATACCCTTGACGCCTTTCAGAATGTCCTCGACTACGCTAGTATCGGTCTCTCTTGTCTTGTCAGCTGCCTTCTGCAGAGTATTGGCGGCCAGTTGCAGGGCATTTGCCAAGCCGCTCAGGTGTGCTTCGATGCCATCAAGGATATTGACAGTGTTGGCCGGGCGCCGTTCAATCCTCGTATCGGGGACTGTGGGTTCGTATCCTCCTACATCAACGCCGCCGAAGCAACCACCGGTTACGCCAGGCCCACGAATCGGCGAAGACGGCTCGCCTGCAGAAGTGGTGCTGAACGCCGGGTAAGAAGTGGACACGGGCATTCCTGGTGCTCCAGCCACTGTCGCATCTCTTGATGTAGGTCTTTCTAGTCTTAAGGCCTTACTCGAGTAAGCCTCATGATCTCTCCACTGGGCCAGACTGCCGGCTGAACGCCTGATGTCGAAGACGTGTACTGGCTGTCCATTTGCTGGGTTCCTTGCTCCAGAGCGATTGTCATTGACATAATTTGACACAGGCTCTTCAAGTCGCTGGCTGAGCTCCAGGCTACTGCCGACTGTGATCAGCTCACCATCATCGTCATCGAGGTAGAGGAGTTTGGCGTCAGGCTGCGACCTGATGGTGCCGTCGTATTGGCTGCGAGTGATTGTGATGAGCCCTGGTGGCTTCGAATCGTATAGATCACGGACGCCGAAGGTCGGGAGAGGTGGGGAGGCACTCCGGGTAGCAGACATGAAAGTGCTCGGTGATCTCCCTTGTCCGGGAGGGGTGGTTGACTCAATCACGAGCTTGCGGTCCATCCTCGCTGTTGTGGCAGACAATGTGTATATGGTGAAGCTTGAATGATTTTACACGAGTCTAGGACACCTACTGCATGGCATTGCTAAGTTGTAAGGTGTTTTGTTGCATTGGGTTGAGGAACAGATACGGATCGAAGTGAGGCAGGCAGCAGTCAAGCGTGAGGTGGAGCGCTATAGGTGGTTACGAACTTCTCCGCCCCCAGGTCCAAGCAGACGCTCGGCTGCATCTCCACATATCGCTCCCGGCACTCCGAATGGCCAGCGGGCATTCAGCCACACTAGTCGCCTCAAATTCAGAAGGGTGTCCGTCGAAACACCTCCAGAGGTCAGCGTCATTCGGCTGATTCGTTGGTCATCATTTGCGGTAGTAACAACCAATTTTATGCTATTACAGCAATGATGATGCTGGCAGTTATAAGGCAAAACATGCTACAAGTACTCCGCACGCCCTTGCTAGCCTCATCCAGAATACCCCTCGTCAGCTTGTAAGGCAAATGTTACATAGTGTATGTAATTGTTGCCTTATACCCAGGCTTGAATGTATACGCTGATATTCGTGCTACCGTGCGTTTGGGGAGCTACTCCTCGTCGAGGCAGAGATCTCCTCAAACTCAAGGTCAAAGTTATCGATGTCGGCCCATTTCTTCTTCCAAGCCTTCGCCTCGGCAGTCTCGGCATAATGCTTCACATCCGTGCCTTTCTGAAGACCAAACGTAGTCGTCTTGTCACCGTCCGAGCGCCCGTCTAACAACACACCCTGATTCTCCTTTCCAGTACCTCGAAGCCGGGACCCACCATACTGCTTCTTTCCTTGCCCTCTGACGGCTCTGGTTGCCAGTGGTGTATTGGTCGTCTTTTCGAGCATAGCCGTGCTTGTGTCCTGTTTGGATGGTGACTTAGCTTGTGTACTTCCTAGTGTTCGAGGAGTGCGCAGGCGCGCGGGAGAAGGCGTGTAGGAAGTGTTTCTCGTACTCTTGATTTGCTCCTTCATTTTGTCCTTCGTCTTCATACCTGTCTCAGTTGCTTTCTTCGACATCTGCTTCCCCCTTGCCTTGGCCGGTTGGCGTTTCTGTGTCGGTCTTCTTCTATTAGGTAAGAATGTTGAGAAATCATCCTCCTCGGACGTAGTATTAGAATTCGAGTCTTCTGGTATATCGAATTCATCATTCTTCCGTTGACTCGGCGATTTGCGTTGCTTCGACGGCATGAGGCTCTGTAGCTGCTCAGTGCTCGGTGCGATAGGTTGCTGCTGCTTCTTGCTCGGCCGATGCTGTTGTGCGGGGCGCTCATCCGACGATTCTTCACTGTTACTGCTTGCTGGTAAGGCCATTACTTCGTCGTCTCCTTCTCTCGGTGCAACATTTAATCTTCGCTGCTGTGATCGAGCTGACTGCAGTGACTGTTCATGCTTCTGCCCTCGCGTCTCGGGTTCTTGAGGAACTGCATATCTGAATAATGATGACATCCTTGCAATCGTCGCCGCCTCTGTTCTATCGGACCCACGCTTCCGCTTCAGCAATGACGGCTTGTTGGTCTGTAGCGAAGATGGCTGTTTCTGCGCCTGATTGACAGGGGTTGATATTTCGTCAGGCAAAAATGCGCGTTCATCGTCGCTGTTGATGCTGCTCGAGTCGTCATTGTCATTCTCAATCAACTGCAGAATGCTAGCCTGTCTCTTCCTAGGCTTGATCTTGCCCAGCACTGATATTTCCGCTTGAGGTGTATGCGATATGCCGTTGACCGGTTGGGTCGCATTGTCAAGTTTCCTCTTCTTCGCAACTGGCGAGGAAAGTTCGTCTACTTTTTTTGTTTTCTCCCGCTCGTTCACTTTCTCAGAAGACGAATGATGTATAGGGGTTGATTTCCCTGATGCCACTGAATTCGCTTGCGATACACTTCTCGACCTGTGATTTAGTATCTCCTCCGTATTTTCTCGCATTGTTCTCGTCCGCTGAGCACGGGTTGGGTATGCTCCAGGCTTATCGCCCTTAGCGACAGCTCCTGAGGCATATATCTCTTGTCGCTTGCGGTTGCCACCGGCAGTGGAATTGAAGACAAGGTTGTCGCTGTCATCGCTGTCGCCGGCCCGCTTTCCGACGGGTTTGCGCGACAATCTCCTCTCGAGTGCTTCTCTTGCTTGGGCCTGATTCGGAATATCGACGCGTTTCCTTTGATTGAAGCTGTTCTGACGCCGCCTTTTCACCGGTGGTCTCGGCATGTCTGTTCAGACGCGGGTAGTGTGCGACTACGTGACACGGGCGCGAGAAGAATAGCGGTGGGGTGGACGAGCCTTTCAAAGTCGGTGATAAGCTTCACGCGTCATGTTACGCGCGGGTGAATGTGATGACGCAGTGGGCGGGCATTTGTTTTGGTCAGAAGCAACCTCCGAAAAATCCTTGGCTACAACTTCAGGCGTCTTGGAGATTGCGAGGGTTCCCATCAGGCCATATTGCGCAACGGTCTGCACGAAATCTATACTTCCCCTATCAAGAGGTCCAAGAGCAAGGAACCATGGATACTGGAATATGTTGTTGAGGTGGGTGAAGTCTGTTGTACATTCTATCAAATTCAACCCCTATCCTATGACTTGGTGGGCCGCCAAAGGTTTCATGTATACTTTGCGTAGTATCTTCAACTACGACCAAAGAGGGATTATAATCATTCACCTCTTTTCATCTTCTATGCCGCGCCACCAACATTCACTTTGCCCTTGATGCTCTCCCATCGAGGCGCAAATGACAGCACGACAGTTGCACAAGCGCAGGCAATCGCTATCGCAAACGGCACTCTCAGGCCCTCCATGTATGCATCAAGGATGCCTGGGAGCTGCTCAGCCGAAAAAACTTTCCTTAACTCTGTGGCGCCAGTCGCAACAACGAGCCCTGGGGTGACCCCAGGAGCCTTGTTGACGACTTCCTTCAGCATTTTGTTGGCCCAGCCAGCTTGACCGGCGGAAATCCAGACAGCGCCTCCGACGGTCTGGAAGAACAGTATCATCGCTGAGACCGAGGAGAGATCAGAAGGCTTGACAATGGCCTGGCCGATGATGACAGGTATCTGGAAGATAAGGCCGAGACCAATGCCTGCCATTGCTTGGTAGCCTAGCCATTCACCGGTGCCACTATCAATGTCGAGTGTGTACATCAGACCACACGCGATGGCAGAGATGGTGGAGCCAACGATCATAAGCTCGATATAGTGACCAGTCACTGTGATGAGACCACCAGATACGATAGTAAAGAGGCTGGCTCCAAGGACCAGAGGCAGGTTCTTGATACCGGAGTCCTGGGCTGAATCATTTCTCGTGGCTTGGAAGTAGATAGGGAGGTAGTAGAGAAGCAGGAAGAAGGCCCCAGCAACCATAAAGATGTAGGCGCACATGGCCCAGATAGTTCGATCCTTCAGAAGTCTTTTCTGCAACAAAGCTCGGTCGCCGCTGAAGTACTCGATGGCGATGAACCCGATGAGAAGGACGCCAAACATGACGAGCTCAGCGATGATACTGCCATTACTCCACGGCTCGGTAGTACCGCCCTTCTGGAGAGCCAGAAAGAGGCAGACCATCGAAGCCATGAGGACGAATGACCCAGGGAGGTCGAGTTGGAGAAGTTTTTCCTTCAGTGTTGCCTCTTGAGGGCGTGCTGCTTTAGGTGTCTTGAAGAAGACGAAGACAAAGACTGCGGCGACGCCACCGATGGGCAGGTTGATGTAGAAGCACCATCTCCAGGAAAGATTGTCGGTAAAGACGCCGCCGAGCAGAGGCCCAACCACGCTAGCAGTACCGAACACAGCACCCATCAACCCTGTAAAAGCTGGACGCTTTGCTGGAGCGACGCTGAAGGCGATGATGGTATATGCTCCAGAAGCGATACCGGCTCCTCCAGCACCAGCAATGGCACGACCGACGATCAAGGTCGTACTGCTGTTGGCGACAGCACAGATCAGAGAGCCGACCTCGAAAATGAAGATGCTGATCAAGAAGCTGAGTTTGAGTGGGAAATATTTGTATGCTTTCCCCCATGTCGACTGGAATGCACCGAGTGTAAGGAAGAATGCCGAGCCGTACCAGCCAACTTGGTCGAGTGACTTGAATTGATCTGTTATTCTTGGGATGGCAGTTGCGACGATTGTCATGTCTGGGACACGTTAGCATCATGTGGCTCATCGGACATTGTGGAATTACCAAGCGCGCAGAGGAAAATTGAGAGGAGCAGGGCAATAGTGATCATTGCAAGTGGGAATGCAGACGGGAAGTCTGAGGTATCGATACGCGAGAGCTCTCTTCCGAGCTTCTCAGCAGGTACTCCTCCATCTTCCGTTTCGACGACATCTTTCTCGTTGACGCTTGCAACATCGGCCTGCTGTGGTGTGAGAGGTAGCGGAGAAGGCTTGGAAAGGTCCGCCGAGGAGGAAGAAGTAGTACTCGAGAGGGCAACCATGTTTGCTATGTTCCCCTGCTGTTGGGTGCGCAAAACTTCAATTGTAGATGATGTTGTGAGACGGCAACCTGCTGTGAGGCGATTTCTACCATTCTATATAATCAAGCCCCAAGCTGAAGAATAATGCTCTTCGGCTGGCCAAGGTGTAGCCATGTGGTCAACCATGGAACTTCCCGGGACAAAGATCCAGTGCGAAATCTCGTCCGGACACATCGATAACGACATTGTCCTATTACAAGCCGTAGCTGAACATTCTGCAGTCATGCTGAACAATGGGGTGTGATTTTTCTCAGCGGAGACTCATCGGACACGGGGGAAAGTGTTAAGGGGGTCTGTGAGCCTGGCTCGAACGCTAGACTAGCTTTGGTCAGATGCGTCAGATTCGGATGGAAAATCGACTCTGTCAACTCGTGTGGGCCCGATCGCAAGCACACCTCACTGGTCGCTCGGAGGCGCAACGTTATTTTCGCTCCGAACAGGCCGGTACATAGCTTGTATCATTGTGGATCTTACATGCACAATATCGCACCTCGTTGATAAGCAATTGGTGCGAATACGGTCAACTCTGTGCCCTCCACTCCCGTCGTGTAGAGAAATGCTAGGCGATCGTCGAATGTGATTGCCTTGCACGTGTTTCCATCCTTTGTGCTAAGGAAAAATCACCAAGAAGTTCGGACGAACGACGGACGACTCCCTTTGTTCGCAACGACAAGACCATGGTCCAGATTCCGGTTGCGTCTCGTGGAAATTGCGTTGCTCAGTCAAGTATTGCTGCTGCCTGGAATCCCTATTTCCGTCGAGCACATTTCCTGATATGATCGTCTCGACTGGGAGCGACTGCTTCCTTGGGACTAGTTGTGTCGGCTCGCAAAAAGTACTCGAAGAACAGGGCCTTACCTCCAAGTAGGAAAGTGGTTGGACAGTCATCAGTATTGTTCGTTTAGCTTAAGACGACACGATATTATGGTAGCATCAAATTGTCGTATTCTGCAAATAAGCTGTCCCTGCGAGAAGCATGACCGAGCGATCGAAGAAAAATGTCCGGGTTGCTGGAATGAGCTGACGCCCAGCCTTGACACCTGAAAATAGCACGGAATGCGTCATCGGCTGTGGACTTTTGCAAAAAGATTCCGGTCTCTCAGGCGCGTCACGCCCTGCCAACCGTTACGATGCCCCAGTCCCAATTACATCGCGAGCGATTTTATCTCCGATTGTCTAATCTGGCATTGTCATGGTCAAGCCTCTGAGCTTCAAGGGCGACAAGAAGCCCAAGAAACGAAAGTTTCACGAAGTCTCGCAGGCTTCTGTTGATGATAATGCCTCCCCCAATGTTGATCCAAGCGAGGACGACAGCTGGACAGTGCCAGCAGATGCCAGCGAGCTGACGGGCCCAACAGTGATAGTTCTACCTACAACTCCGCCAACCTGCCTGGCATCCGACTCCAATGGCAACATCTTCGCAAGCCCGCTCGAGAACATGATCGAGGGTGACCCCAAAACAGCAGAACCTCACAGCGTCCAGCAGGTATGGGTAGCAGGTCGTGTCGCAGGAATGGCATCGAACGAGACCAGCTTCAAGGGCAGTCACGGTGGATACCTGAGCTGCGATCAGTACGGCATCCTCGGCGCGAAGAGAGAAGCTCGAGGAAGAGAGGAGACTTTCACCATCCAAAATACCAGCGACGACGACGGGCGGACATGGTATCAGCTCCGGACAGCTGCAACCAAGGATAAAGCGAAGCACGAAGACCAGAAATACATCAGTGCTGCAACGGAACAGAGCTCGAAGAAAGACTCGGACAGAAGTAACGACTCTTCGACGAGGGTATCCATTGCGATTCGAGGCGATGGCGACCCGGCCTCAAAGGATACACATATCGTGCTCAGGATGCAGGCAAGGTTCAAGCCACAAACTGCCGAGAATAGAGAAGCTGCAAGAGCCAAAGAGAAAATCAGCAGGAGAGAGCTCGAGGCTGCTGCAGGTAGACAATTGACTGGTGAAGAGGCCAAACAGCTGAAGCGGGCCAAGAAAGACGGCACCCTACAGGAAGCTCTGCTAGATGTAAGAGCAAAGAGCAAACACGACAAATACGCGTGAGTCTACTGGAAGAACAGGTGCATGAACGCACGCACACACAGAACTGGTCAACGATCGCCCCTGCTGCCACGCCATCCAGACCTGATATCCGTCAAGCGCACAGGCTGCCCTGGGCCGCATTGTGGCTATGATACAAGGTCAGGCGGCTAGAAGAGGACGAGGATCAGCTCACTGGCACAGACTGCTTGACGGTTTCACGGGTAGAGTACGACACGCTTCCATGATAGCGTACTGCGAAGACGGTAACCTCGTCAAGGCAAGGGAATTGCATCGCGTTGCAATGTGTTTGAGAAATCTGGTTAGGTGGTTGGAGTGTCAGTGGAATGATGCATAAGTGCTAGCTAATGTAGAACGAGGTGACATAGTAACACTTGCGCTGTCACGTCCCTAGTAAGCGATCCTGGTAGTAATATAATCAAGGGGAATACAAAGTCAACGACATCGTGAAATGCTGTATATTACCAGTTCATCATACTCAAACATCGTATTTGAGGCTATGCCAGTCATGTGCTTGAACAGTACCCAACACAATCCACTCAACCTTACAATACCCGTTCATAAAATAAGACCATGTTGTCTGCATCCAACGCCAGCGCTATCATATATACAAGCAGAATTTTTATCCAATCGTTGAACATTGTCTTTGAGAGGCGAGCCAAAATTGACTCCTGAACCAATATGCTGAAGCTTTTTGCCGTATTTGCCGTGCCGCGTTGGAAACAAGCCGATATATCGGGTCCCCTAACCGGTCAGGCAGTCAGCACGCATTGGCGTTCAATTGTGAGGCAGACGGAGCGAACTAAATATCTCGCTGAAAGCTGTGCTCACGATCAGAGCATGCGAAGCAACAAAGCAAATTTGAGTTCCTTGTGACTTCCTGATCAGTGCATAAGTTAGTCGACACCAGGCAACACCCGACCGGTGATCCTTCTCCAGAGCGGTCTACCCTCGTCGACTTGGCGAGCTGTCTCTGCTTGCTGATTGTACTGTTCCTCCTGCTGGCGCGCCAGTCGTTCTCTCCGCCATGCTCTCCTGGCTTCCGATCCTTGAGCCTCGATATGAGGTGGAACAGCCATTGTTTGTCTTCGCGGATTGGATCCTGTAGACGGAGGAGACTGCGAGTCCGTCCGCCCTATCTCCGGATCTGCCAGCACGGCTGGTGGCGCTGCTGCTGGCGCCGGTTGCTGTGGCTGCGGACTCATTGCATCATTGGCTCTCGCAGCCTCCGCCATCTCGACCGCCGGTGCAGGGCCAGCGACAGGAGGCCTACCGAGGCGCTGCCTTACCCACAGCACAACCCTCTCTCCGTTCGTTGTCGGTGGCGGGGGTGCGCCGGCCGCCCTTGCCGCCGCAGCCGCAACATTCTGTCTTCGCCTTTCGCGCATTCGTCTTACGAGCCGTTCGCGTCGGACCATCAGGTTCGTGACTTTGACGGGGCAGTAGCCCGGTGGTAAAGCGCTCGTTTTGCACATGGGGCACAGGGAGGATGTATCGCGGAGAAAGAGGTCGATGCACTCCGGGTGAAAGATGTGTTTACAAGGGAGTTCGCGGACTTCTGTTTCATTAGAGATGAAGTCATCGAGACAGATTGCGCAGGTTGTTTGGGAGAAAGACGCGGCATGGGGTGCTGCTGTGCTGACCCGTTTCGAAGCCATGGTTGCGGTTGGGGCTGGGGCGACAACTGCGTCAGTGTAGATGTACCGTGGCATCTCATCGATTTTGACTTGAGGAACATTTATCTTCTTGATGCCAAGGGATTCAAGGTCTACTTCACCACGCTCGAGGCGGCGTTGTAGGACTTTCCGCTGGTGGCGTTGGATGATGTGCATTACCATACTGGCAAGGACAACAATGCCGAGGAGAACGGCGAGGACGATGATGAGGAAGATCCAAAGCGAGGGAACAGTGTTGGTGCCTTGGAGGTCGACATGGGCAAAGAGGCGGGGATAGTCGCGGGCATCGTAGTGGTTTGTTAGGGTGACGCCATTGGGGGCTGTGGACATGTTGCCCGAATACAAAGCCAGCTGGTCGAGTAACTGAGATCCAGCAGCAGAAGAGACTGCATAGATAGGATACCGATTTTCCGATTTCCAGTGGTCGCTGCCGCCCAAGGACCAGACCGTGTCTCCGCTTGAAGGAATCTCTCCTGTGATACGTGGGAGGAAGGTGATCGCTCCTCGCACGGCATCGGCGCGGGCTTGGGCGAGATATGCTTGGGTACACTCTTCAGACTCGGTCCATGGAAATATGGCCGTCAAAGGGTAGTCTTGATTTTGAGGGAAACTGGCCAGAGTAGTGACGTTCTCCGGTATTACGGTCTCTGCGTCGGAGCATGCAGAATCGGCCGAGGATGGGAGGGTAGGGAGGTAGAGGAGACCTTCGACGGCATCGTAGCTGTTGGGATTGGTGGCTGAGAGGGTCTGAAATGAGTCTCTAAGGCGTAGGACATATCCAAGATCCGACTGCAAAGTGTGAGTAGCTGCTCTTGAACACTGCCGGGAAATGCGGTACTGACATCGACTATGCGAGCGCTTTTTGAATTGTCGTATTCAGGGTTCGGGACGATGATGGTGACGACCTGAATGTCGTCGGCCGCTTATGCAGGGATCGGTCAGTCAAATATAAACGTCAGGCGGGAATGGCTGAGATGACTTACACATTGTTTCACTTCCCTTCCCTCTGTTGGCACAAACACTGCTTGTGTCACGAGTCTACCTATTTGCCACTGAATCTCGGCGTGCGCTTCGGCTTCCCGCAGTGTTCCTTCGATAGGCGATTGTTTGTGGTTGGGCAGTTGTCATGCGGCAAGGTCGACGGGCGCAGACGAGCAGAATGTCTCTTGTCGAGAAGAAAAGTGAGTTGACGAAGTACAGAACTTTCGGCTGTCACGTTCAAGAGTGATCTGCATGACCATCATGTGCAGCCTGGACTCGTACTATGATCACTCCATGCGATCTTTGAGGTCTTGGGATCT
Source organism: Herpotrichiellaceae sp. UM238 (assembly GCA_000315175.1). NCBI lineage: Eukaryota > Fungi > Ascomycota > Eurotiomycetes > Chaetothyriales > Herpotrichiellaceae > Herpotrichiellaceae sp. UM238. The sequence goes on along the minus strand of AMYF01000093.1, from coordinate 110,850 downwards.
TGGGAACCTTGGACCCTTTTTGCCCGAAGTTGCCGGCTGATTGGGGATGAGTAAGGATTAGCTTTGACGACATGGCTCTTGGTGGGATCTCGCCTTTCTTCGGCATCGGCATCGCCACTTACGAGCTGCAGGTGTGGAGGAGGAGCCATGGAAGAGCCCACCATTCCTCTTTTGTTCCTGCCTACGCTCTGGCGTGCATAACTGTGATTCATTCGTGATAGGCCGGCGGGACACGGAGCACGGAGTAGCCGCATCACAGCCTTGGGCGTTGGTGGCTTTTGACACCGATTAGCATGACAAGTGATGCAGATGAGCACCGTTTCAAGAGGTCACTTTTGGCGCGACGTGAATCGTTGACTATTGCATCAATTTGATACAACTTCATTGTGACGCATCAGACACACATATCGAACTGCTTCTTGGCGGGCTTGTGGAATTGTGCTCAATAAGAATGACGCGTTGGGAGTCAAGTACCTGAGTATTCAAGAACCCAGGCGTCAACCCCCTTCACCATGCCCCCGCTCGGGAGTGCGAGCAAGAGTAAGAACAAGCACAAAGATGCAAGGCATTCTCGAAGCCGGAACACCACCCCAAGCTCGGTGTTGAGCGCCACAGCCACAAGTGCGCCCTCTGGGACCGCGCCGTCGTCCACTCCCTTCCTCCAGCTGGACACTTCCAAACTCCTCGTTGCCTCTCAGCCTTCATATGCCGACATTCTTGACCGTCTCGAGACGAAACCGGCAAATTTGGAGCCCAAAGGACTACAGGATATCATTGAGCAGTTGAAACATCTAAGTGACGCAGCAGAGAAAAGAGTAGACTCGTGTGAAAAGGCCATCCGCCTGATTCATGAACAGCTCAAGGATCTCGACACAGAACACAAAGAGCGGGAGAGACAGGCTGAGCATGCCAAAAGACTCAAAGCCAAGGAAAAGGACGAGTCTTCTTCACTGAAGAAAGTCAAGGCAAAAAAGCGCAAGGATCGCGAACATGGCGAGGTCGAAATCAAGCGTGAGGGTAAGTCGGAGTCCAAGATGTTTTGTTGGCCCTTTCACTCTTCCATTACTGCTGTTGCTACTGTACATGGCACAAAATTGACCCCTCCTTGTGGAGCGTCATCTTCGCGTCTCGAGACGTGCCTGCACTCGTTTGCATGCGTGTCGAACCGAGCCCACCGCATCTTATCTTCGAGGCTAGTGACGATGCTAACGTAGTCTTTAGAAACTCCTGGTCCAAAAGACTCGCCCTCACCACCCAAGAAGATAAAGCATAGCCCCGGCACTTCGTCTCTGTCAGACGTTGCAGAGTCACCTAAGGCTGCGTCAGAATCCAAAGCATCTCCCGCACCGTCAGATGAATCATTGGAGGAAAACAGAGTGCTTCATCGACCTCCGCCTGTGCCTACCCAAGGCTTCTTCCCCGATCCTCTCGCACCCGATCCCATCATATACCACATCCGTGACGTGACGCCAGACATGCCAGAGGAGGAAAAGAAGAAGATTTATAGTGTGACTTCCTATCCTACAATGGATCTGAGCGATCAAATTGCCGGCGGTGGTATTATTCCAGACAAGGACTTCAGCAATGCAAGACCGCAAAACCAGATTGCTGCAAACACTTTTCAGACCTTTGTCGAGCCCTACGTACGTCCCCTAGCAGAGGAAGATATGGCCTTCCTGAGAGAAAGAGGCGATCGAGTCGCGCCTTTCCTGCCCATACCGAGGGGCAAGAAGCACTGGAAGGAGATGTGGGCTGAGGAAGATGGTGAAATGATCACTGATCGCATGAACGATTTGTCCACTACGCAGCCGCGAGGCAGTGTTGATCAGATCGACGAGGACAATGCAGACACGGATCAGGTCTCCAGCGGTCCACTGGCAAATCGTTTGCTCTCCCTGTTGAAGTTCGAGCACAGATCCCCTCTCAACGACCTCGGCACAGGTGACATGAATGCCTTTACCGATGGCAACGACACGATGGATCTCGACGGTCTGGCGAATGGGAATGAGAATGAGAGGCCACTGCCTTCTGCCTCAAGTGTTGCCGACTTGGCAGGCAGCAAGTCGTCACAGAAGCTCGACTACGTGCAAAGCGACGAAAGAATCAAAGCCGAGCTGCGATATTTGGGTCTGCTCGGCCAGGAGGAGGATCCAGATTACGATGCTCACAATGATGACGACATCAGTGAGCGCTTGCGACTGCTCCAAGCTGAACTCCGCAGGGTCATGCTCATCAATGGCGCTCGCAAAGCCAGGCTTCTAGACCTCGCAAAAGAGCGGCTAGCATACCAGGAATACAGCACTATCCACGAAGACTTGGACAGTCAAGTACAGCAAGCATATCTCAAGCGCACCCGCACACTCGGAAAGACCAAAAAGGGAGGTCCCGGTGGTAACAAGCCGAAACCTGGATTGGCCTCAGCTATTGGCTTTGGCGTCAATCGCGCCAGAGACATCGGTGACAATGCTCGTATGCTCATGGATCGCAGAAAGAGGTGGCAAAACTGTATTGGTCCTGTCTTCAAGGACATGAAGCATGGCATTCCTGGCAAGGATGAGACTATCTGGGAGCCGAAGCTCATGGAGTCTTTTGAAAAGGCTGAATTTGAGGCCATCGAGGAGGAAGGGGAGTAGATGCTATTGCTAAGTAGCATTTGAGCTCAACCAAGACCAGTATGATATCCCTCTATAAAGTCTCATTGTCCTGTCAAGTAGTCGAATCGAACGACCAAACGGTGACACTGACTTTTCGCTGCAAGGCGCAAACGATCTTTGTGGAATTGACCCCTTAAACTTTCCCTTTGATCTTGGCGCACGGACCACTGGTGAATGCCGGACTAAATCCTCAAACTTTCTCGTGGTCTCTCGTCAAAGACTCGGCCGAAATGCGGCGCTGAGGGCCACGCATCACAGTGACAGGATGAACGAGCTCTGCAACTAACTGGAAAGAAAGGTCGACAAAGGGTCTCGGTTTTGCCCTTCGGAGGGACCGTAATCCAAAGAAAAGACCAGGCGCTGCAGGGGGTATCTGGACAGATCAACGACCCACCCTGGAAGTCGCCCAGTCGATCCAGAAGCCAACGTGTAGGGCATTGACCTGCTCATGCACATGCTGATGGCACTGACGATAGACGCCAACGGAACCGGCCAATCTCCTTAGTTCTGCGATCCGAAGATGACTATAGCAAGGAACTGAAGTGAGTGATTCGGGACTGCGCACGCTTGCACCTAGCTCCAGCATGAACGGAATCTCCGCACACATCAAAGAAGGGATGGACGCCAAATGCACACACTTCGTTCATGGTCTTGGACAACGCAGGGCCCACTGGCAGTTTGACTCGGTATAAGGCTACAGGACACTTAGTGTCGCAGCAGCTGAGACCCTGCTGGTCGTTATCTTGCCAGTAAGGCTGGGAACAAATTGTTCTTGATCACGGATGCGAAAGGAACGACACAACTTTTGGAATTTATGCTCGTTTAGGTATCACCAGGTCGAAGCAAACTGCTTGCTCGTACTACTGCATCGTGAGTTCTTCCCGTCGAGCTCATAACAGTCACAGACGGCGATGCTGAGCGGGGTGAAGGGTTCTTGAGTAAGTCTTACGAGGATAACGTTCACTACCGAGGCCAGCCGGATAAAGGTAACGGACGGTAATTCGACATGGATCACACGTCTCTGTTGGCAAAACGCAGTCTGAGAAGAAAACGATGGAGAAAGAGAAGGACGGTGTCAGAGACCAAGAGCAAAAGCTCGAGAAAGCGAATTCCACAATTATAGTCTAACAGTTTTCGAACGCCTTGATATAACGCCTTGACAATAACACTTTCGAACGGGGCCGTTGAGTTGGTTGACTCGCTTTTCAGTGCACGTGCTCGCTTGGTGCATGTACCAATACTCCGTGAGTTGTCCTTCCCCTGCGGCCGCCCTGGAATTAACTAAACCTTCTCGTTGATCGGCGCAGCGACTTCCCTCGTCTCTAGAACTAGAGGCCTTTTCTCGTCGACCGGTGCATCACTGTAATACTCGCGTTGAGGCTCCGCAGGTCTCTGCACCTTGTGGCAGGCGGACTGGTCGTAGTGTGGTGGTAGGCCAGGGTAGGCCGGGGGATATGTCATTGATCCGTCTTTGTGCATCCATGGCTCGCCGGCTGCCCAAGCGGCTTTCTTGGCTTTGCTGTGGATATGTTAGCCCTGGGGTTCTTTTGGGGGAAAAGGGGCGGGAGATATCGTTGGTTCAGGAGGCAGTGGCTTACTTTTCCTTGTTCTTTTTGACGTAGTAATAGATGGCGCCGCCGATGATGATAAGTTCGAGAACCATTGTGGATGTTGGTTGTCAATTGCTATAACTCTTTCGTTGAGCTTGCGCGAGGTTGGATTTGTTGGACTAGTAGTTGTTTTGTTCCAATTTTGTTTTCTGGTGCGAAGTATTAAAGAGGTTGGTTGATGGGACGGTGAGGTTATATATTGTGCTGGGATCGTTGAAGGCATTGTCAGGCAGTCCACGTCATGGCAACTCTCGTGGCGGCGTCGTGGGTTGCGATGTTCCCGAAACGGGTGGCTGTGTTCGATGGTTCATCCGTTCCGAGTGTTGACCAATCGGGTGGAGAGGGCTTAGACACTAGGGTCCGGCCGTAAAAACGCGACCAATCCCTAATGACTGTATTCTGGCTGCCTTGTGCGCTGAAGTCCATTCAAAAAGACAACTCGACCATACGTACGTCAGCATGCCAATGGACTGAGAGAATTGGACCTTGCAGCTTTATGGTCTATACTTGCTGCCTTCAGGCAGTCGCGAGGTTTCGTTTGACATTGGTGGTACTTCAACGGCTTCCGTAAGCATCCCGTACAATACAATGATGCCTAATTCTTCGGACCTTACAATAGATTTTCTGGTCTCATTGTATTATCCTCCGGAATCAACTGAGATGCTTCCTTAGAAGGAAATGCGAGATGTAAACAATGGACATGCAAGAGATGGTCAAGAAGCACTCTGTAGCAGCATTGAGAGCACCATCTGCTGTTGAGGTCTTCCAGCCACTCGTCGATTTTAATGGCATGGACGATGGCGTCTGCATCCAAGTCTCACGTACCGAGTGTAGCAACAGAACTGTTCAATCGCGCACAGATGCTGTTGTGAATAATGATTGCAATCGTGCCACTGTTGATGGTTTCAAGCATGATTGCGAGAAGCATTAACCCTGACACGTCTCTCGAGCCGTGCTGACAATCAAAGTCCTGCCGTGAAGCTTCACAAAGTTCCCGACAAGAAGCCCTATCAGGATGAAGCTCGAGTGAGGCATCATCCTGCCCTGGGTTTGGTGGTAAGTTTACTGCGACCCTCAATCACCGGGCGCTGATAGTGCAAGCATCTTAGAGGGAATCGCTACCGAGGTAGCCCAGAGCAGTTGGCCAAAGAGCTGAGGAGTGGCATTCTGGGACGCCTTGGTGATGTCGATGTTGAAACCATTGCTTGCTTGTGCTATGTCAGAGTTATTGCGGCTGAATCCGCTTTGACTTTGAACCAAATGCCCGTTTCGGGCATTTGCAACTTCGCCCTCTGAGGATCCCAGACCTGAGGCACTGCCGACAACTTGGCTTCGTCCTGGGCTTGCCAGTCAAATGACCCGATCCCGATTGAGCTCGGCTGAGCACTCGCATTCTTTAGTGTGAAATCGCACAGCGCAACGTCGCGTGCTCTTGTGCATATCGAAGAAGGCTACGAGCCTTTGCTTGCATCGTGTAGGGGATTACGAAAGCCTCAATTGATACTTGCTATGTTGAATGATGAAATTCAATGACCATCAGTGGTTGAAGCAATGCGAATTCTCGACTAACGCGGCAATTCGGCGCCTGAGCCTGAATGCCGACATTCGTAGCTGTGGGCCCACCTGGCATGTCTGCTGGGGAAAATCATCTTCTCAAATTAGGTACTCCCTAGATCCAGAATTCGATGAATTGCGGAGGACAACATTCTGTAGCTAGTTAATCTGAACACTGCAGCGGCAAATACTCCCTGCCAACATCGATCTGACTGATGTCTCTGTGGTAAAGCACGAGATTCCAACCACTGGGCCTCTTTTCATTTTCTGGTAATGCAGACTTTGCTTCAAGACTACACTGCCTGGGTACCTAGTGCGTCAGTGTGCGTCCATTAGGAGGCTGCATAAAGCAATCATGTCGCGCGGTAACGTATTCATCACAGGTTGCTCGCCCGGTGGCATTGGACATGCTCTGGCCCGCAAGTTCCATGCGTACGGGTACCATGTCATCGCCACAGCACGGTCAACTGATGCGATCAAGGATCTTGAAAGCATAGGCATGACCATTTTGCAACTAGAAGTCACATCGGAAGACTCGATTCAAGCTTGTTTGTACGAGCTCAAGAAAGCATGCTCCGGCAGGTTGGACTTCATGATCAACAACGCTGGGGTTAACTGCACTATTCCTGCGCTGGATGTGGACCTGACAGATGCACGGCGGTGCTTCGACACGAACTTTTTCGCCGTCGTGCGACTCGTGCAAGTGTTCTCACCCTTGCTGATTCAAGCAAAAGGTACTGTTGTGATGATCGGAAGCCTTGGTTCAGAAATGCCCTATGTCTTCGGCTCTATCTACAATGCCTCTAAGGCAGCCCTTCTATCATACGCCGATACCCTTCGAGTTGAACTCGCACCTTTGGACGTCTCAGTTATCACGATAATGACTGGCGGAGTCAAGTCGCAGCTTACGAAGAAGGTCCAACGATTCATACCCGAAGACTCTGTCTACGCACCTATCGAGCAACAATTTAACGAACGGAAGAGTCACAGTGCCGATGTTGGAGTAGATGTGGATGCATATGCAGACAAAGTGGTGAGCCAAGTAGTCCCCGGGGGTGGTCCGTGGCCTTGGAGATGGCTGCTCAGGGATGCAAGAAAACGCTGGATTTGGGCTGGAGGAAGTAGTTCATTAGTCTGGTTGCTGGCTGCTGGCTGGTGGTGGCACGGTCTGTTCGATTGGTATTTCACGAGGAAGTTCCGACTTGATCTGTTGAGATCCTACAAGCAGAAAAGACGTTGATTGATCGCTTCCCGCGCCCGAACGGGGTCCACCTTCAATCGAAGAGCAAATGTCGGCCGAAATGACCGTCGACACTGGGCTTCGCTAGAGCCAAGCCTATTTGCAGCCCTTGCTCAATACAACTTTTCACCCTTGACGCACTGACAGACGTAACCAAGCTGATAGTGCCCTCGATTTCTCTAATCTCCCTGACGTACGCCAGACCAAGGTGCTGCAAGTCATCAGATCCGTCAATGTCATACACTAGCGATCGACCACAGCCCGCAGAGCTACCATATCCCTCCATTCTTGCCATGACTATCGACACCAAAGCTTCTTGCAGTGCTTCGAAGATGTCCTGCGGCCGGAGCCCACCACCGCGAACCAAGATGAAGCTTATGCCGTGCTGATCTCGGAATATTGGCAGTGTCAATCTCCGTCTGTCAAGGACTGGTAGCGAGCCCGGGTGCCATAAGGGCATGCCGTCAACATATTCGTGGAAGTTAAAATGCGATCGAAGAGCGGCACGATGTTCGGAGAGAGAAGACAGGTTTGAGCGAGTAGACAATGAAAGATGCTGAAATCTGACCGATTTGTCCTGGGCTAGCGCGACGGCTGCTTCATAGTGAAGTGAAGACTTCGAGTGACCAGTACATAAAACTATTGTTGGTGATAATGTCTTCCGAAGCCGCGCTAGATCTTCCGCGGACGCTGTTGCTATCCATCCGCCCGTTCTGACGATCCAAGGTAGACGCTCGAGATCTTTCCACTTGTTCACGAGCTTCTCAATAATTGGTGTAATCGGCAAATTATTATCTGCGCTGTCACTGCCGCCGATTAAGTACGATTCCAAAAGTTTGTCGCTCATTTCATCGTTGAGGCGGAGTGGGCGCGTATAGGAAGGTCCAAGCACGACGGCCTGAAGACGTGCTAAGCTGAGTGTCCCAGGGCATCCAAATGCTGGAAAGGAGAAATCTAAATCCAGGAGGACGACAGAATCATGTCTCCTTGAGATCGAGTCTACCTCAGCAGTTGTCAATAGGCGATTGATCAGAGCAACGGACGCAATAGAAGTCTCCTGCGAACGTTTGCCGCAGATCAATATTCGAGGTGCCTCATTTTGGGACTTACCGCCCGCGAGATCAATGCGTTCAACCCTCGAAAAATTGTTCGAAGCCTCAGCTAACCCAGGATCAATCACCTGGCCAAGAATTTGAAAGGTAAGACTGCTATTTTGAGCGCGACGACCGGAATGGTAAGGCCAATTCAACACAGAGGGTGCGCTTATCTCAGACCGTGGTATGCTCTCGAGCTGGAACTCCGCCGTGCTGCTTTGCGCTTCGATTGTCGTAGGTATCCTTAAATCTGGGGCAAACAAATGGTATGCATGAACTGATTCTGTCAACCGGGCACCGTACACGGAAATAGCACCACCCCTTATCCACAACCTGGCGGTTCCCGAAACCAAGCAGTACTGGGCCTGTCAGCCAATTCCCATGATTCTCCGCTGTCACAAATTACCTGGCCTTTGGAGAGTCGAATTTTGCAAGCGTTATTGTCGATTTCCTCGATTTCGCGGCTGCCGCTGAATCTTACGGCGTTGGCAGCGACAAGAGGTTCGAAGGAATTATCATTATCGCTTTCGTTATCTAGAGGCCATGCAGGCAGAGGTTCGACAACCGCTGCCGCCTTCCCACTAGTTTCAGCAGTCGCTTTGCGTTTCGATAACTTTAGCTTCTTGATCGTAATTGCCGTCGTAGGGACATCAGAGTCTGTAGCAGGCGTGGAAGTGCCGTCGTTGAGGCGTCGACGCTTTGCAAATGCGCTCTCCCGCGTTCCTGATCCGGGTTAAAAACATACAGGCTATCTCTCGTGTTCACATACCTCCAGACATTGACGGTCCTTAATTGTTCACATAAAAGGAAAAGTTGTCAGCCATACCAACAAATTGGCGACGCATAAGAGGTTCCAGGCTGCCAGGCACTCACAGTTAGCGCGTTTCGAAATGGAAGTGCTGCCGGGTCTGATCTCGAAATTTTGTAAAGATCTTGGACGCTTCTCCGTTAGGCACAATGCTGAAACAATCGTTCCCGACTAGTACAAGTAGCTAACCTAATCTGCCGGCTCTTCTGCTGTCCTCACTTTCGGGTGGCAAGCATTTACTCGTCGATGACAAGGGAATAGGGACAAATGGTAGCAACATGGCTCCTAAACCTATCCTAAGCGACGAGCGCATTGAAGACTCGAGCGGCGAGGAATCGTCGACTCCCGAAACAACGCAGACGTTGAAGCAGAGACTCACTGACATGTCAAAAACTGCGTCAGATGTTCAAACCCATCGGGTTTCTGATAGCGAGAAAGCCGAGACGAGCAGCGATAGTGATCGGGGCTCCGGTTCAATGAGCACGAAATCGACTACCTCTTCCAAGTCGAAACGAAAGCCAATAAATACTTTGGAAAAGCTTGCTAGGACACCATCGAAGAAAGCAAAGATTGAGTAAGTCGTTGTCTTGGCGCAATGATGAAGGTAACTAATGGGCTCATGTAGCTATGCTAATGTGAAGAGAATCCAACCGACGGCTTATGTCCCTCCACAAGGATTCTCAGCCACCTCAAGCATTACTACAAGTTCGTCGGGGAGCTTTAAAGGAATGTTCGACGAGCTCGACGGTAAACAAATCTGGTATATTACTGCGCCAAGCACGATGCCAGTAGAGCAATTAGAGTCCATTGATGTTTCGGCAACATTCAAGGGATACCCAGTCCTGAATGATCACGGAACCAAGTATATCATGAGTCGTACACATCTGGATGCATCCACTCTACTCTTACCAACGAGCCGAAACGGTGAGTATGTTTCACCCGACAAGCCAATTGTACAGGCCTTTCGCATTCAGGAGTGTTCGAAACCTGCATCAGAGGTCAATGATAAAGATTTCGGTGGATCTGATTCTGATGTCGAAGATCCAATGCTGAAATTCTTCGCCACGGACACTGGTCAAAGAAAGCCACCGCGAAAGCAGCCAGAAGATCTCAAAGCGCGCTACGTCCCGTTTGGTGTAAATTCCAGCCACCAAGACAATGAATTTTCATGCTCCACGGGACAGGATGAGGGCTTCTCCGTGAGCAATAGTTTACCCGAGCCTCAAAGCGCCTTGCAGACTACTCCGAAGTTCTCGAAGAAAACGAAGCAAAAGAGATCACTCAGTCAAGACAAAGAACCAGCCAATACTCCTCAACGAGTGAAGAGCAAACCGACTGAGGTCGGGCATGAAGGAGCATTCGTACAGGACAGCAGCCAAAAGAAAAGGAAGAAAAAGCAGAAACACCCTGAAGACTAAGTATACATTCATCCCCTAACATTAACGCGTCAGAAGCACCATCGCACAACTCGGGCATTGTCTGCAAATATTAATTGCCCCTCAACCGCCTTTGGCACAGTAATTGCGCATTAATCTCGCAATCTAGAGCGATTTTCGATATGCATAGAGTCCGGTACAGCGCTGGTCGAGGTTTCTATGAGCAGTTGCAGACCTTTGTCATGTTTGTGCATGACTTTCGATCCTATCGAGTAATAGCATCTTCTTTGGCCGTTCTGTAGCCCTCTTTCGTCGACTGGCTTATCATGAACCAGATCCGGGTTGCCATATGTTCGCAGAGTCGAAGGTGTGCCGTTCACCAAGCGGCTTGCTTTACCGTATCACCTAGGACAGCATGAGCTATGACTGCCGTCAGGCCAATGAATGTCCACATAACAATGACGCAGCATTTGAGACTGAAATCGTCAGTCCCCCATCGACGTGACACAGCTCCAGCTCACCGACGTCCGCCAAGCACACATCCCGATGAATTTGAATGAAATAATCTGTCACGCCTTTTCACGCCAGGTGCCCAGAGCTTGAAAGCCACGAAATGGATGAGCTAGAAAGGTTAGCGGATGATAAAGATGAGCGGAGAGGGAGGGGCAAAATAGGACCGAATCATGACATGTTAACTAAAGACTGTCTCGTTAGGCTCAAAAACTATGAGCTCGAAAGCATGTCAAAGGTATTGCAGAGGCTCCAGAACCAGCAAATGCATAAGAGGATCTGAAGGCAGCCTGTGCCTTGGAATTCCGTCGAACAGTAGACTTGCGCTGTCGAAACCATTCGGCCACGCGACTTGCTCAAGGTTGAAGTATACAACCATTCCTTATCTCTCAAGCTCTGGAAGTATGCGTTGTGGTCGGGCGAACCCTTGCCCGGACCATTGCGTATGGTTGCCGATGCTACATTTATCGCGCGACCGTACACGGTCTTCGTACTCCTCCTTCTGAATGCAAGATTGAAGGACCAACCTACGTCGATCGAGGACGCGAATCGTGTTGTTGAATGACGAAGGCAAAGACGTCATGGCGACGCTGAAGAGGCGGTACTGCATGAGCAAGGTTGATGCGGGGTTCGCAAGATGGTGTCAGTGTGCTGTGCAAGTGCTGGAGTGGATGTGGCGTGAAGTTGAAGGCGCACAAAATCCCATGAGTTCGTACCTCTCTTATATGGAAGTAGATACATTACCTACTCCGAGCAGTTTTATAGGCTTCCAAAGCCTCGTCCTAAGCTTAGCATTCTAACATTTTGGTGTTCAGGGCGCATCTATGTGTTCTCAAAAGCAACACACCTTCAATGCCTCCTGCGCTGGTTTTTGTGTTGCATACATGGTGTAGAATGGACATCTGCAACTATGGTGAGCAGCGTCACATTTTCGTGAGTGTTCGCTTACATAAGTCATCCCTCAAAGCCCCTGCAATTTTTCCACTCGGCCCTTTCCACGTCCGATACTGTAACAACAATAAACTTCCAAGTTATTTTGCTGCTGGTCTGACACCTTGTATGTCCTTTATATACATTCTTAAAACTTTAGAACCATTTTTCGACGCCTTTCCTGCGTCTTGGGGGCTGGATCTAAGGGTAAACCCAAGCGATGCCGCCAAGATGGGTATTCTATCAGATGTGTTTGATTTTTACCTTCTGGGAACCAATTTATCTCAACAGGGCCACTCATTCAACTAACTGATAGATCTTGCAAATGCTCTATGTTAAAGAACATGCATTTTCGATTTAGTGATTGCGTGACACAATTTCAAGCGCCCATCTGATAGACATTCTCTGGCACACCGTCGCAAACGTGATGTTTCATCGTGCTCGCTGAGAAAACCACTTTCATATCCTAGCAGACCGAGCTGACTCTGCTGCAAACTGTCTTTCTTCTTCACTCAATCGGCCGGATTCTCCTCGAGTATGGGACGGGCAATATGGGCCGTAGTCACGACTGGTGTCCTAGTATTTGGACCCCTCGCCTACTTCTATCGCAAGAAGCGAAGAGCAAAACGAACCAAGCAGCTCCAGCGCGCTGAGGATGAGCTGCATCCTCTACTCAAAGACCATACCTCTTTCCGCTCTTACACAACCAAGTATGCTACCTATCCGAACATTCGAACATTCTACCGACCACACTCCCATCTAGCGAAGCACGACGATATAGCTAGCCTTCCGCTACTTGTCTTCGTCCATGGTCTTGGTGGAGTATTGCCCCAATTTGCAGGGTTGCTCGGCAGTCTTACAAATGTTGCGCCATGCTTTGGCCTAGAGTTGCCTGGGCACGGTCGATCCACCTTCGAGCCCAAGAACTATGAAGCCTACACCATTCAAGCAAATGTCGCGCTATGGAAGACTGCTATCGAAGATGTATGTAAGCAGAACGGTCACAGAAGCGTCGTACTCATTGGTAAGTGAATCATGAGATGGAGCTAGATCTTGGCTTCATCCTGCGAACAGTTTTTAATCTATGTGCAGGGCACAGTATGGGCTGCTCGATCAGCGCTCTCCTCGCATCAACCACATCAACCACAGAAAAGCTATCAGTTACGGTCCTAGGGATGGTTTTGATTTGTCCTCGAGCCCGGCAACTCTCAGAACGAGAAGCCAAGGCCTTCCGCAATCTACGCTACATTCCAAATGTTTTCCTAAATATCCTTCGCTGGCTCGACCGGCGTGGTGGAGAGAACAGCACAAGCGTTAAACGAGTCGTCGGTGACTCGAATGAAGCGGATCTCAAACGCATGCAGTTCGCCTGGAATCGTCAATATCGCACATCAGTTTTTAAAAGAATCTCGCACGGTCTGCTACCGCAAACAGGCCCCGACGGTACACAAATCGGCGGGCCACCCAGCCAGGCTGTATGGAAAGGCATCAACATTCCCTTATTCCTCGTAGCAGGAGCCTCAGATATCATCTGCAAGCCCGAAGAATGCGATCGCATTGTTGAATACATTACCGGGAGTTCTGTCACAGAAGCCGAGAAAATACCTCAGCCTAAAGATGCACTGCAATCCTCAACAAACGATCTTCTTCCGATAACGATCAAAACACCTTCCTCGATCATTCAAACAATCACATTGCCACCACCTGCCGCCCACGCTATACTCTATGCTCACACAACGTATCGCCTCGTCAGCGCCCTCGTCGAGTCCTTCCTAACCAACCACGTCTCTGAGAAGCTGGACTTCACATACCAGCTCCGCCTCCTAACCACATCGGGGAAATGGGACGTCAAGAACCTCGAAAAGTGGAAAGCAGTGCTACCTGTCTCAGGCCCAATCTGTATCTCGATGAACGAAGGTCCCAACGGCCTCTTTCGCGCCCTGAAAACAATGCGGGAACAAGACGACGAACACAATCCCACTCAATTCCTCTCCAAATGGAGCGACAAGATCTACGCCGTAATAGACATCAGCCACGATGCCCCCGTTTATGACACCAAATCTCTCGAGAAAGGAGGCGTAGAATACCACAAGTTCCCTACCGTTTCAAAAATCCCGCCAACGCCAGTCGAAGTTCAAGATTTCTGCACTCTGGTGGACAAGCTCGTTGCTGAAAGAAACGCCAAGGAACCTGAGAAGCAGGAGAAAAGATCAATTGGTGTACACTGCCACTACGGCTACAACAGGACAGGCTTCTTCATTTGCAGCTATTTGATCTCCAGAAGGGAATTTGGCGTGCAGGAGGCGGTTGATGAGTTTAAGAAAGCAAAGCCACCAGGGATTAGGCATGAGCATTTCCTAGATGTGCTTTGGCTCAGGTTCGCCGGGCAGGCTGGATCTCTCAGGGTAGCCGATCGAGTCGATGAGACGAAGAAAGAGAAGAGAGAGAAGACGAAAGGTGCGGGTATGCTAGCTGTCCCTGATCGGGATGATGGTGGCTACGTTAGCGAAGGTGACCTTATGTGAAAGAAGCAATGCCGTTCACCATATCACTTATTCCAATTGCCAATTGCCAATTGCCAGTTGCATGAAGGCACAACAAGTCTCCAGACAGCAGCCACCATCTGCCCCGTTGCGTCAAGATAGACGCAGCATGCTATTCCGGTAGCCGCTACTCTTGAAAGAATGAGAAGGGGGTGCCAAAATCTGGGAAAATGGGACCCCGCGCCCTAGGCAATCTGAATTTTCTGAGCGGCGCGTAACACTCAACATCCACGCCGGGCAAGTGTGGAGAAAATTTCTCAAGAACTAGAAGCACAATCGGTACCTTGCCTCCTGCACAGTCTCAGACACGTTCCCTGTATTATCGCTATTGCCTCCTCTTGAAGCACAACTTCAGCTCCTCTAATCCCAGAGTGAAGTGATCCACAGTCTTCATTAACAGCTTCTGTCCGTCTTCGCCAGGAGCCAGCGACACGTCGAATTGATCAATGAGCTGAGATGTAATTGTCCTGATCTCCATGTACGCAAGATTCTTGCCGATGCATCCGAACGGTCCGGTTGAGAATGGCGCGAAAGCATCCTTGTGCTTGATGAGTTCAGGTCTCGAATACCATCGTTCAGGAATGAATTCGGTGGCTTGCGCATAGTTGTCTTCGGCTACAAGGCGCTGTCAGCAGAAGCAAAAGAGAAACAAGTCTCGGGGAGGACTTACACCTGCTCATGACATATTGTGGCATCTGGATGATAGTGTTGCCAGGGATGAACGTGTCTCCTATCATAACGCCTTCGGGAGGCGTCTTACGGAAGACTCCTGAGGGTACTGGTGGATTTAATCTGAGAGTTTCGTTGATCATGCCATTGAGCACAGGTGCTTCTTTGAGCCACTGGTCCGGAAAGACTCGTTCCGTTGCGTTGTTGTCGTGCTTTATCTTCTGGATCTCCGCGCGGAGCTTGTCTTGCCATTCTGGCTTGCTGGCAATGTGATAGAAGAGGTAGCTCAGGGTGGCCGCTGTGGTGTCGCTGCCCGCCACGATAATCAAACGCGAGTCGCCACATAACATAGTCCACAACTGTTTCTTGTTGTCAGATTTCTGGTAGTGGTCAATGAGAGTGTGAGTTATATCTAGCTTATCGGGGTCGGTCTTTTCATGTACGGCAATCCGATCTTCAAGTTGCTTGGTGCAAAAAGCGATAAAGTCCCAGTAGCCTTTAGCCAGGCCTGGGATTGAAGCGAGTAACCTGAAGAACCAAATCGGTAACTGAAGCCCGAGCGGATCCATGCCCTCATTCAGTAATTTGATTGCCCAATGAGCCTTTCCCTGCTCGAGCATGCCAAAGTCTTTGCCAAAAGCTAAGTCGCCCATGACGTCGAAGGAGTATAGGTTCATCAGAGTGCTTGCATTGACGGGCTCGCCTAACGTTCATTAACGCGCTCTGCAAATGCCATAGAGGAGCGGCTTACCATTAGACTGAACGAGCTTCGAGATCAACAAATCGTTCAATGCTTGGACTCGAGTCTCGTATCCTCGCAAGGCCTTGTCGCTGAAAGCAGGCGCCCACACCCGTCGGCGTCGATCATGCAAGGCTCGATCTCGTGTTGTGTGAAGGGAAATCAAAGGAGTATCGCCATCATACCATGGGCCTTTTGTACACTTCGACTTTGCGCTTGAGACAACCTCTGTGCCATCTGCATCGATCACAGAAACGTCGTTGGGACCAATGCGCACGAACTTGCCGTACTTGTTATGCATATCGAGCAGTTGGAAATGCGCATCAAATTTAGTGTTCTGGAAGCAGTGATTGAACTTCGACAGTCGCGCAAAGTACGGGCCGGGTATCTTGTTCAAGGGGTTCAAGAAAAGACGGTAGATAACACAGTTGCTGTATACTCCAACTAGGAACAAACCTGCCAGTCGTGATGATGCTGTTAATGCTTCTTTGAATGCGATATTTCCGGAGTTTGATAGGAAGATGGCAGCAGCGATGACCGTGAGTCCCGTTATCTGAAGATACCTGACAGCGTACAAGAAATGTTCACCACGGTGGAAGTAGGCCCAAAAGGCTATAGACCCTGCACCAACGGCGCCAGCATCTTGAAGGGAAACCATGATTGTCTCGTGTATTGAGGTGCACACTAGAACAGTGGTGAAGCTAGGAGCACTGAGCACGAACTGCGAGTTCAAATATCAGGGACAAATTGGCAATACCATAAGTTTGAAGACAAGACGTTGCTGACTTAGGCGAAAGGTCGGCTCGCATTGGCGGAAGCGCGAACAATGGGCCCTGCATTACATGAGCAATAGTCAACTCGTAGGAACACCATCGGCGCGCGAGACCTCGGCACTTTTGCTGCAAGCGGTTCATTAAACTTTGTATACGAATCAATGGACAAGTTTTGCGGAAAGTTACTCGAAAAGGCGGGGTTATGAAGGTTGCAGACCAACTAGAAATGGTCTGGAACGTGGAGGTATGGGTTCACACTGCTTTGATTCACAGGCGTCGAGCCGTTTGCGCGACGTCGTTGCTTGCGCTCGATTTCAACATAGTGAAGGAAGTCGTCTTCGAGACATTCAGCCTGGCTTTTCCGATCTTTGCAGCGGGCGCTGGTGCAAATTCCGAGCCCAATCAGTAGTGCCTGAAGAAGCGATAGCCGTCTCGATCTTGACACAGTTATCTCCACGGAGTAAACGCGTAGAGCCTTACAACTTGACTCGCAAACTCCCGCGATTTCCGTATGACTTGCTTTGCTGTATGCCAGATCATTGCAATCCAGCATTTCTAGGTCACTAACTTGACTTGCAGTGCCTTCTCGGCTCTTTGAGCTTCCATGCGATTGCGATCCCCTTGTCGCATCATTTGACCGAGCAAGAACTTGAGTTTTCCTTTGGCTTGCTTTCCACCTTGTCGCACGATGTCAGCCTCCTCGGGGTGGGCGTGGACCACTGCAGTTGCTAGCTTATCGTATTCCTCGTCGGTCATTGGCATGAAAAGTAGATTCTCACGCTCGACGATCTCCTGGACAGAGCCTTTGTCGCCATCGAATAAGATGCGTAACAGGCGCTTGGTTGACGGTCCTGTAATTTTATTCTCAGCTTGAAGTGAGACCAGATCAGCCATTTGTTGAGGATGAATCAGGCTCATGTGCCATTGTGTCTCGCTTGTTGTCAAGAGCGCACCAACCTCGTGCAAGACCAAGTTGCCAACGTGAACCCCAGCACGCGACTTGAGCTCGCCCTCAGGCAGATTCAAACGAGATATAACGTCCTGATAATATAGCAGTCTTGCCCCATCGTCGAGCGAGAGCATAGCTTGTGCATCTGCTATAGTCAGGCCGTATCTCGAGCACAGCATGTCTAGCAACTGCTCTGGAAGAGGCGGCAATGTCTGTCGGAAGTGATCCACCAGGCCTGGGTCAATGTAAAGAGGAAAAATGTCAGGATCAGGCATGTAGCGATAATCGACCTCGCCTTCCTTGCCACGCAGACGGCGAGTCACGCCAGGATTTGATAGCGACCAGCCGCGTGTTTCTCCTTCTATTGTGCCCCCTGATTCGATCACATCGATTTGACGATTCATCTCCGCTCGTACAGCATCTTCGACACTTTTGAAAGAGCTTAAGTTCTTAATCTCTGTCCTCTGTCCGAGACCGCCGACTCCACTGTAGGAGTGATTGCTTGTGTTGTCACCTCTTCGTCGCACAGACACATTAACATCGGCTCTCAGACCTCCGAGTTCCATGCCAGTTGTCGCTGCGTCAACAGCATACAGGATTGATTGGACTTTCTTGACGTAGGCTGCCGCAGCCTCCGGAGAGTGCAAGTGCGGGAGGGAAATGATCTCGATTAGGGCTTGTCCGGACCGGTTGAAATCGATCAGGCTCGTTTCCTCGTCCTGCTCTTGAGTTTTCGCGGTGTCCTGTTCTAGCTGAATCTGCTTGATACCCACCTCAACTCTTTCTCCATCATCTTCACGCAGTCCGTCTTGACCAGTCAGGATAATGCGCCCATTACGTGCAAAGGGTTCGTAGTACTGGGTGATCTGGTAGCCTGCTGGCTGATCATGGTAAAAATAGTGCTTCCGATCAAATTTGCTGCGAGGCTGGATCTGGCAATGCAACGCCAATGCAGCACGAATCGCTGGAATCAGTACAGGAACCTGGAATAGAGGTTGGGTGCCAGGAAAAGCTAGGTCGAATGGCCACAAGGCGGCATTTGGCACGTCAGTGTACTCGGCGCTGGCTCCTACAACATAATCAGATGTGTCTCTAGGTCTGCTAAGATGTAGACTTACGTGAGAAGAGCTTGCTACCTGTGTTCAGTTGAGCATGGATTTCGATACCGACGGTCAACTCCCATTGTGAAAGCCTTTCCTGCCGGGCGCGCTCAACCTCTGCAATTGCATCGTTTCTTGTTCCTTTGCTTGCTCGAGCGGCATCTTTGAGCTGCTTCCTCAACGGTGCCTGCTCAGCTTGACCTACGGCTGCGGAGTGGAAGGAGTGAAACGGTGTCAGATAAGGTTTGCAGAATCTAAGGGTCTGCGTGCAATGCTGGGAGCATGCTGTGCTCACGAAGCGGCTGGCGAACCATCTTCGAAGCATCAGCCGCGTCGGTCAGTGAGTCTATCTGGTGATTCTGCACATTGGAGCTCGACAATATGAAAATGGCAGCTGTAGTTCCAAACGCTGCAAGGCTGACTAAGGGGACAAGGCTGTCTATCATACTTGGCGCATGTATGGTTCCCTTTGCCATAGTCGTGTGAGGACGACTTTCTGCTCGCCCTTCCCTCCATAGTCCAGCATTGTGATCCTGACATACACATATTTGCTGGCGTTTAGAGGTCTTCTGTTTCGTTCTAACAGAAACTGTGCTAATGTCAATCAATGCACAAGCAACTTTCACACCCAGCAAGCCTCATTGAGTTCTGAAATCTACGCTTAACTACAATGACTCCATGCTCCTTCCAGTGTGATCTGCCTCCGACCGACCTGATTCTGCTGCTTCATCAGATGATTATAGTTTTGTTGATTGAACGGTTTGGAATTTGAAAGGTAGCCCTCTTCGCAACGGCTGCGCGCTGTCTTTTTTGCCGTCTAGCCTCTACTCTTTCCTTGCGCTGGTTCCCCAGCTTATCTGAGCCCGTGAATGCAATATGAGCGTGCTAGCCCAACGCTGATATGAATCTCTTAACCTCGACTTCCGACTGTACTTCCAACCGGCGCGCCCCCATCTCCATCTTGATTCCTTTCACCCACCGCGAACTCCCGTCGCAGC
This sequence comes from Herpotrichiellaceae sp. UM238, assembly GCA_000315175.1. Taxonomy (NCBI): domain Eukaryota; kingdom Fungi; phylum Ascomycota; class Eurotiomycetes; order Chaetothyriales; family Herpotrichiellaceae; species Herpotrichiellaceae sp. UM238. The sequence continues at coordinate 91,303 of AMYF01000093.1, read as the reverse complement.
CATCAACACCCAGCTCTCGACTGCCTGCCCAAGGAACGACATGATGCAGTTTAACCAAACAGATCAGCAGCGCGTCTGAAATCCATGTTCCATTTTGCGTCTCTGAACGCCACTGCGGTTGAAGGGAGGGATTGCTGGCGGAAACCATACCGCAGGGGCACAGACACAGTCACCGTGCCAGTCCGCAAATAAGACAAATGGAAGTAGTAAGGCCTTTTCCAAAGTCCTATGCACCGCACATGACCTGCATGGCGGAACAGCGGAGCCGTGTTCCTACTGGCCCGCTGGGCTGGCCAGGGGGTTAAAAACTCCGCTGTTTGAGGGGTGCATTGGAAGTTGTAATGTATTTCACCTGTGATAGTGCGGGTGTGGTGTTGTTGCATACTCATTAGCGTATCGGGAACGGGACGACGGTTGGGGAGAGGAAGTTAAGAAGGAGCTTGGAGTGTGCGGGTAGATAGTTGAGTATATACAACCGTTTGAGGCGGATATGCTATGTACAATATACTTTTGCTCTCCGGTCTAGTCCATGCCAACAAATGTGCCATGCTTTTACAGCCCAAGCGTGCTTTTCGAGTCGCAAAGTAATACCCAGGCACCTTCTAATGCCTATGCCATCGTTGTCAATTCCTGCCTAGCCAACCAAGCTCAGGAATCAGATCCCAATCCAGGTCCATCTCGTAACGTATGATTATAGCAACGTATCTCCCAATGCGCACCTCACCAAACTCACACCTGCCCTAACTGTGTCCCCTACACCACCTTCCACCAAATGCGGATTAACCTCTACCAAATCAACCCCCACACACTGGCCTGTCTCAGCCACCGCCTCACAAATGAAATCACCCTCTCTCAGCGTCAACCCGCCTCTCACCGGCGTCCCCGTGCTAGGTGCCCACATCGGATCTAGCGCATCGACATCGAAGCTCAAATGGATCGGCGTGTCTCCCCCAATGTACTCAAGAGCCATATCCATTACCCTGCCAATTCCGTGGCGATCAATGTCGTGCATGCTAAACGCCTTGATTTTGTTCTCGCGAAGAATCTTCTTCTCGCCGGCGTCAATGTCGCGGAGGCCGATATAGACAAGCTTGGAGAGATTGATGCGGTGGTGGTCGTGTAGCCAATCAAACACGTCTTTCTCGGAACTCGTAGCGAGACCAGACAGGAACGCAACAGGCATCCCATGGATGTTGCCGCTGTCACTGCTCTCTGGCGTGTTGATGTCGCTGTGTGCATCGACCCAGATCACGGCGATTTCGTTGTTGGGATTATTGGGGAATCGCTCCCGAATTGCTCGTGCGACGCCACTAACAGTCCCAATCGCAATGCTGTGGTCGCCGCCCAGCGTCAGCGCCAGTCGCCCCTGTCGTGCCTGCTCGTACACCAACTCGCTAATCTGCTCGGTGACCGCACTAACACTCCGCGGATTCTTCATTCCCCGCACATCCGGGTCGTCAAATTTAGGGCTCGAGTTTGAGACGGTAGAGTCGCGACCGGAAACTTGGGGTTGATACTCGTCAAAGTTGCGGACGGAAGAGTCACCGTGCAATGTGTAGCCGAGATCGGACTGGAGTTGAGACAGAAGGCCAGCCTCGACAAGAACTTTGGGGCCGACGTCGACGCCGGGGCGGCATTGTCCCCCGCTGAAGCCTACGAGCGTCACACCGAGGTCTGAAGGGCATTTCAGGAATTTCTGTGGCACATTCGAGGTTGGGGCAAGAGACTCAGTTGGCGTGGCTTTGGCAGTCGTGCCGTTGGTGCCATTTGTGTGACCATTGGTCTGAGTTTGGATTTCGAAAGATGGCATTTTGGTTATTTAATGCAAAGGAACCCGTGAGAGACGTCAAAGGATCTAGGTCAGCACTCTATTGTGTAGGTGTAATGAATGTGTTTGGTTCAATTAAGCAAGGATGAACAGTTGGCTAGCCAGAGGCGGACAACCTGCTACGCCATGAAATGCAGACTCACAAAAAGATGGAAAACACGCATTGGTGAGAAGGAACAAAGCACAATTTTATACGACCCGTGGCGGGCAACAATGAGGTACGTGGTTCAGGACAATGGGGCCGCTGATTCTGGTTGCGTTCCCGCTTCTCCCCACTTCCGTTACCCCTGAGCAACTAGTATAGCAGGGAGATAGTTTACTGGTTGGGAGGAGGCTGTGCAACTCTCGGGTCAAGTTCGCGACGTGGGGGTAGATTTCCGCTAAGTGCAGTCGTAGGCGGAACGCGGAACGAAAGTTTCTTACTTCCGCTGAGCTCACCGTTAAGTACAGGTCCATCCGAATAGAACAGGTGTTCAATAAAATTTATTATCTTCTGTTAGATAATAGCGATGCAACGCTGGCTTATGTTAGGGGTCTGTATTACATCACCGCATGGCCTCAGAATCTTGGTGCAATGAGATGGTGTGCGAATACGTAAAATATACCCAATTCTGGGTGCTTGGATGCAGGTACGATGAACACATGATCATTTTGCTACGAAATCGCCATCTTGGCTTAGGTCAAAAGGATCGAGCCTAGACTTCTCTGCAACGGTGATTACCTTGGTCTTGAGTCTTTGAAAGCGGCCACGCATTGCATACATGTATCTCACCATATAGTCATCGTCTGGCCAATCTCCCAGACTCTTGCACAGCTCTTCTGCTTGTGCCATGGACTCGTCGTCAGCGGCAAGGTTATTCTCCGGTACCACTTTCCGGACCGCGTCGTCAACCCAACGACACTCCAAGAAAGCACGAAAGGCAGCCAAATTATGCCTCGTGAGCCGGTGCTGACTTGCCTCAATCTGGTCGCGGTGTAGATGGGTCCAGCGTAAGAGGTCCAGTATCTGGTAAATCAGAGATACTGATCCTTCACCCGAGGGTTCCAATCGATCGGCGGCTAGAAGCCACGCCATGGCTTCGATGGCATCACCACTCGGTACCGAGTGCAAGGTGCTAGTTCTTATCCCGCAGAACCGCGACCACTGCCCACGAGTGAAGTCAGGATGGACCGTTTCTCCGTCTGCTGCCTTTCGGAACAGTCTCCTGGCCAAAACCACCGGGTGTCGAAGTTTGGACGCTGACAGGTCAAGCCTTGCCCAGGTCTGAACTTGAAATGCTATCGCTGCAACGTGACCAAAGGTGTGAAAATCGACAGGCACTACCGTGGGACTGTCGACAAGCGATGCACACACCAGATTCCAGAGCAAAAGTAGATTGTGGCGATGGTTTGATATATTAGAGCTTTGAGAGTGTCGCGCGACAGATGCGAGTGCTTGAAAATATTCATTCCAGAAGGCGATATCGCAAACATCCATTTGCTCGAGTACCTCCTTAGCAAAACCAGCCGCAGTCGGACCAGGCTGCCTGCCAATGCTGCGCCGAATGTCGCCCTTTGTGAAGTTCGGGCGTGCCAGCAAATTGATGTAGGATTGTGCCAAGTTGCGTGGCAGAACCGAAAGTACGTTCGCCACTTCCGAGACCGAGTAGTTCCATGGAGATAGGAGCACATTCTTCTTGTGCTCTGCCAGCTTTGCATATGAGAGGTATTCCAGATTTTGAAACAGGCTAAACTCATGTCGCAATAGGGTGCTAAGGATTCCACTTGAAGGCTGTACACCATTGGCAATCATTCGAGCGAAGAGATCTGGTGCCGATGGCACAGGCTCAGGGATGTACACGCAATCACGCTCAAGGTCCGGATCGGGGTAAACCTCAGTACCATCTCCAGGTACGGGACCATGTTCTGAAATTGAAACAACTTTTGATGCATACAACTTCTTGAACATAGCGTGATACACGTTTGGCGACTGCGCTTCCCCTTGCTGAGCAGATGAGTAGGCGCAGAAACACATCCATGCCTCTCGTACTGTTCGAGTTGAATCAACTCTGGCGGCCCATACCAAAGATGAGAGATTCTCCTCAGTGCTTCGGGTGCCCGGGGCCCACGCCGTTGGGATCGAGATGGACGATGCTGTACGCCGCACTTGAACAGTAGGGCTACGATCTGTGTCCCAGCCTGTGAGTACGCGTATTGCTGCCTCAAAATCATGGGGGGCGTAGCCATCTTCTTGCATCCTTTCAAGGACTTTGATAACTCGGGTTTTCTTTCCAGTATACTCCTGTGGCCTCATGAAAGAACCCATTTTATGCCGCTCCTCCCATGGCGGCCAGGTCGACGCCTTTGCAAGTGCCCATTGTCGTTCCCCATCGGTCTTGGCGTGCATCAACTGGAGCTTGGCAATGGCTCTGTAGCCTTCACGAGTGGTAGGAATTTGAGGCTCGCGGTCTTGCATGTAATGTAATATATCCAACTGACAGGCCTGCTGCGACTGCATCGATCGAAATGGTGATTTCGCTGGTATGGCTAGCAATGAAAGTAATCGGTTGCACCAATGCGTCAATTTCACGAGTGCTATCGCTGAAGGACCCTTGTTATTGACAGTAAGCATATCGAGGAAAAGGTCGGTGATTAATTCGAAGCATACTGGAGCAGACATGCGTGCGTGTCTTAGGAGGCGCACGATCAAGAGTATGGTGGGATCTCCGCCCCACGTCCAGTGGGCTCTTTGCCGATTGATATATCCTATCAGCAAGGTCAAAGATTCGGCGTCCATCTTTTTGGCTCGAAGAACTTGCAGGGCTACCCAGAGGGGAACGGGAGGCAGATTTCGAGATTCGCAATGCTCCTCGAGTGCAAGGAGGCGCTTGACGCTATCAGCGGGTGGCACGAGTAGGATCCAGCTCCAAGTAAGCACATTCGGCAGTCTCTGTATGGCCGAGGGCGTTTTGCAGACATGGAGAGTCCGGAGTAGAGCTAGAGCGATGTCATCGGAGACCTCTGCATGCGAAGATACCCGACTGTAGACGTGCTGCATGACATACCTGGTGATCCAGCGGTCTGAGGTGGCATCGTCGTTGGCCCGAAACGCGAACTTGAAGTCGGCAGGTCGTCGAGGAATTCCACGCCGTTCTCCTTGCATCGGGTTCCAATAGGATAAATCAATCTTTCCAGGTCTGCGGACAGCAGTCCACAATTCTTCGAACGACCTTTCTTTTACTTGAATGTCGGACCCCGAATCAATTGAATCTCGGACCTGAGACTGCCTGTCGCACTTGGACTGCATTTCGTTGATTGCTGGAAACCCATAGAAATTCCCGCCATTTTCTTCTTTTATGTCTCCATTGCACTCTGGGGCATCTGCTTCACCAACGAACCCGGATTTCGTGCCTATTTCGACCACAGCCTCGATTGGCTCCCAATTAGATCGTATTTTTGCAGCATGACTGGATTTGCGACTGCCATAACAGACGAGTTGTGGAGCAAAACGATTGAGGCTCCATGACCGATGTTCCGAGTTACTCAAGGAAGACCTCTTGAAGGAGCCATGATGTAGAAGATGTTGGACTTGAGCATGGACTCCAACCCTTAAACCTCGGCCGGGCAACTGTGCAGAAGGTCTATGCGCTATTGTGGGTGGGAAGAGGCTGAACATGCATCTGATCTGGAAGCGGCAGGCAATGGAGCATACATTGAACTCTTGTTTGCCCGCGGTTTGATGAGGTAGACCACGGAGGGACTCAATCGCACTTAGCACCCTGCTCTGGAACTGGGCAGCGGTAGCAGTTGGCGAAAGGTTTGAAGTAGAAGGTTTAGCGAGCGCGCCGGAGGATCTGCGGCACGCTGGTGAGGAAGGAAGGGACGACACTCCAATGAACTTCGGGACTTTGGGACTAGAAGATCATAAAGTCAGTTCAACACCCGCATCTACCACGATTTACGTCGAACTGCGGCGGGACAACTCGACATAAAGTTCATGTACCGCACCTTTCTTCCCCCTTCACGCCGGAAATGCGATAATTGTCCAACGACTCTGCAGACGCGACCTGCACCTGCTCCCTCGGTCTTCACCCGCCTTGCGCGCATCGCGTCTCCTCCGGCATCCAGTCACCCACCATATCACCGACACCTCGTCAATGCCACATAGCGATCATAGTGAGCCCACTGAGTGATCCATTGACTTGAAGGGCGGAGCAGTTGCCACGACCAGATCTGCTTCATATGGTTACAACTATTGAATTCTATCAAAATTCGTTTCCTCGGTGGGTTGATGTATGTCAGAATCCGAGAACACACGGCACCTCCCACCTGCGCCAATCATGAACGGAATAGTCAAGGAATCACAGCGTTCAGAGACTCCCTCCAGTTCTCTAGGCAAGCGCAAACGCTCCGTCTCGCCCGAGAAGCCTCAGCTTAACGGTTACTCAAACGTACATCACCTCGATTCCGACATTGACAGCATCGTTCGCCAGATTAAACAGTAAGTAGTACCATACTCAATACCATGAACCAGCTTGTTAACATCGGGACTCAAGATTCGATGTTGCCCTCTCATTATTCGAGCACCCTCTGTCTAGGCCAGCCTCGAATTGCCATTCCACCAAAAAGCGGAGAACAGAGAGCCGACATGACACTATCGGGGGTCGTTTGGCGCTAGAAGATTATATAGCCACCGACGATCTGCTGGCTGACCTGCGACAAGTAATAGATGAGAAGAAGAAATGCATACCCCAAATCAACGGAGATAAGGATCATAAAGAGAGTGAAGCCGGCCAAATGCGGGATATCGAGGCTATCCTGGCGCAGTATGCCAGCTCGAGCCTCCAAGATGAAGAGAATCGACCTACCAGTGCTGCTGGTGAAGTCATGACTGTTCGCAGCAACGTCGAGGGTGGCCTTTCGAAACAACTTTTTACCGGCTTGCGCCTAAGACCAGTTGATGGTGTCAAGGCCGAGGAGATTGACGTACGGAAGCTGCCCAGCGGCTTCGATATTGTTGAGGCCACGGCGCTAGGCACGCCTCAGCAGGTGACCGACCGTGACACTAGGACCTTTGGAGAAGTCTTCCGACAGCTTCGAAATCACAGACAATTAGAGCCACCGAGGTCCTCTCGTGGTACGCAAAGTACCCGCCTTAGGTTCGAAAAGCCCTTCGAGAAGCCCATATCATACAACAAAGACGACTACCGATTGTGCGCAATCAGTGCCGGCTCCTGGCTAGAATACGCCACCTCCGAGCAAAGCAAACATTCAGCACAACATGCGACGTCTGCGAAACAGGACCTCCAAGCTCTCTTCAAGGCTGCCATGTCCTCCTTTGCGCCATCGGAAGATAACGCGAGTGCTATCATACCAAGATCTGTCCGCTCTCGTCAGTGGTTCAGGAGGCACGGAGCTCAGGCCTTGCAGAAACTCACGTCGACCGAAGAGCTCGCGGGCCTGGTAGCCACATCTTCTTACCCTGAAATAGACGACGACTATCAGCAACTCATTGACGAGTTTGATCCCGAAACCTTTGACGATGTTAACCTGAAATCATCTGAGCAGGATGATGAGGAGGAGAAAGAGGTTCTTGACGAGATCTCAGAGCTTTTGCAAACGCTCAGCTCTTATCAACAAATTCGAGACCTGGACAAAAATCGCATGCCCAATACTCCTGTGAAGCCTATCGGCCCAGAAATGGACACGTTTGAACTGCTACGACAACAGTTGAACCTTCTCGTGGCTGCTTTGCCACCATTTGCTGTAGCCAAACTTGATGGTGACCAACTAAGAGCTCTCAACATCAGCACAAACATTCTTATTAGCGGCCCGGAAATCGCTGGTACTGGTCAGCCTGATGAAGGTACTTTGCAACGACAGCGTGACGCACAAGCTCAACAAGCAGCCATGACTCGTCAAGCGCAGTCCATACCTGCTCGCAACAGCTACACCACCAGTACGCCCGCCGCCTCGTACAACACGCAGACCCGGCAATATAACCCCAGTGTCAGCCAAACTCCATCGCTGCCAGGTTACGCGCAGAGGAATGCTCAAGTGTACAACACCCCGCGACCCAACATGGCAGCAGCCCAGACCGCATATAGTCAAACGCCGTCCTACCAAAGACCTCAACAGCCGTATCCTGGTGCAACTATCCAGCAGTACCAGCGTATGCAGAATGGCTACGCGCAGAACTTGCAGACGCCTTATCAACAACGGCCAGCCCAAACACCATACCAGTCGCAAGGACAGATGCAGAACAGTATGCAGTATGGTCGAAGTAACTCACCAGCTAAGCCTCTCATCAATGGTCAGACATATGCCCAGTCACCACGGAACCAGTATCCCTCGTCCGCACCTTCAACGTCTCTTCTCCAAGGGGCCTATGCACAAGCCAACACCCACGCGACGATACAGCAGATCAAAGCTGCCCAGCAAGCAGGTCACATGCAATCTCAGCCATCTCAAAGCCAGAGTCCACAGCCTCAACCTACGCAGAGCGTCCAACAAAGCAATACCGCAGCCGTGCAAGCTCAACAACAAAGACAGACGTCAGGCACGCCTCAGCCGCACTCACAAACCCAGACTCCACACCAGCAACACGCCAAGGTAGCAGCGGTCGCGACTGCCCCAGCTACGGGAAAGGCGTTGAACACTGTGCCAGGACAATTTGGCGCCACTGTGCAGGCGAATAGCCAACAAGCACAACGTGCTTCTGCGACTCCGACCCCGGTGTCAGCTGGCACGGGTGCTGCTTAGGATGCAATGACTCGACTACCAGCTGCTATCGCTGCAGTCTCCAGCAACAACAGTGGCATGAGAGGTGGAGCCATGCCATTTATACTGCAACGATATCTTGATGACTTGACACCTCAAGAGCCAGAATTTTCGCCGTCGAGTCAAGGCAACAACGCGAGCGCGCAGATTAGCAACCTAGCGCAAAGCGCTCATCAGCTGCAGTCCCAATTGCTGCAGCAACAGGCCACACCGTTGACCACGACCAGAGGGCACACAGCAGCACGAAATATGTCACATTCCGCGAACCAAGCTCCACCAGCTTCTAACCTAGGCATGCAAATCCAGGGAGGTCATCGAGCCAATAAACAAGGGCAGATTGCTATTGATATGACACGCTCAGGCCCTATGGTTGAGACGGCAAGCCAGCCGTCATTGCGCCGCACAACAAGACAACAACAAGCAGCAGACATTTCATCACCTCTTGAGACGGCTTTAAACTTACCTACCATTGGCTCGCCTAGCCATGCAAGTTACGATGCCATCGCGGTCAGCGATCGTGAGCAAGCACAGCAAGCGTCAGTCGCACAAGGGTCATACTCGACTATTGCGGCACCAGGCGACACAATCACAATCTCGTTACTTGACCAGAGATAATTGCAGGGAAACTTGCCACGCCCTCGAGAACCGTGTCCTGAGGACGACCCGGTTTTGGTCAAGGACGAAAAGGCCCGGTTTACAGGAAGAAATACTCTGGTCGAGCTGCTGGAGCCTATTTGCAGCCTCATTCGACGTTTGTGCCAACTTTGCCGGACTGTTGAAGTAGGGGAAACGAGAACTCAGCCAGACGCGATCTCGAGCATGCTGCAAGACCAAGGAGATCCTATTTGCCAAGACAAGCGGAATGCAAAGTTGTTCTGGCGTCACGAATAAGGTGCTCAGTATCGGCGGAGGTGTACGAACTACTGCTTCTCAATTTCAGGAGGGCGAGCTTTGATGTTTTTTCGAAAATGTGTTTTTATTAGTTAGGTACTGCATCCTTTGCATACAAGGGAAGCGCTAGCAGGTCCAAAGCGGGAAAAAATACACAGGGCTTCCCTCAGCGAGGCAGCTTCACAGTCATCGCTGTGTCTATTGTAATGCTTCATTTACTCTATCGAGCCATCTCCGAATAGAGTCGTGTCGCTACGTCTTCCAATGCCTGTGCCAATAAGCTGAAGAACCCGCCGACCGTCACTTCATTTGTCACATCAGCCCAAAGTCCCAAGTCATGCATGCCGTCGAGCACTAATCGAAAGCACAATATCTCCACGAGCTGCGAGAGCTGACGAGACACGAGACAGCGTTCAAGGTACAGTAAGACAAGTTTTCCGACGCGGTAAGCGTGCACAGCAAAGCACAGCAGAGCACAGCAGAGGGTAGAGAATACCTATCTCGAGGTTCTCACATTGCGAACGCGTACAGGTTACGTACGAATCCTGGTCTCATGGCCCGTCGAGACGATCAGAGTCGAAAAAGGTATATGTAGCATTGGGAGTGAAAACATTGCATTTGTGCATCGTTGTTGAAGATGCTGAAAGTGGGGGGTATCTAATCGATTGTGACCAGTACTTTTTGGGGGCCAGTGCCGCGTTCTGATGAACTTTTCACACCTCAACTCGCGAGACAGCCGTGCGCGCCTTGAACGCCAGCTCTCGTACCTCGTTTCTCATGGCTCTCCTAGACACGGCGCCATGTTCTCTCATTGTTGCTGTTACTCTTGTTGAACCTCGTCATTTGTACTCGTGCAATTCGTCACCTGGTTTTCCCATGACCATGTTGTCGCCGGGTCTTGTCGTTACTGCGCTTATACCGGCAGGGGGAAAGTGCAGGCCCAGTCCGCAATCTCCTTTCTCAACTCCACAATCTCTGGCACGCTGTCGTCGGCAACCTTGGCCTTGAAGTCCTTCAGCTTGTTTGCCTCCTTTGGCAACTCAGACTGAATCTTCTTGCACAATTCGATGCTCTGCACAATGTACCTAGCCACTCTCTTGAAGTCGTCCTCGCTGAAGCCACGGGACGTCATAGCCGGTGCACCGATTCTGATGCCGCATGGCGTCAGAGCACTCTTGTCTCCGGGAATGGAGTTCTTGTTGCAGGCGATGTTGATCTGTTCCAGAACAGCCTCGACTCTTGCGCCGTCCAGGCTGTGTGGTCGCAAGTCGAGGAGAACCATGTGTGAGTCTGTGCCATCAGCGACAAGTTTGATATTCAGCTTCTTGAATTCGTTCTCGAGTGCCTTGGCGTTCTTGATGACTTGTTCCTGGTATGATTTGAATTCTGGTGTGTCTGCTTGCTTCAGAGCAACTGCGAGAGCTGTGATGGTGTGATTGTGAGGGCCTCCCTGGTGACCTGGGAAGACGGAGAAGTTGATAGGACCTTCGAGATCGTAGAGCGTCTGCTTTCCAGATTTGGCATCGGTGCTTCGGACACCCTTTCGGAAGAAGATCATGGCACCCCTTGGTCCTCGAAGAGACTTGTGAGTTGTGGTGGTGACAATATCGGCGTGCTCGAAGGGAGATGGAATCACGCCGGCGGCGATCAGACCGGAGATATGAGCCATGTCAACCACGAGGTAGGCGCCAACCTTCTCAGCAATCTGTCGCATGCGGGCGTAATCGATTAAGCGGCAGTAGGCGGAGGTACCAGCGACGATGACCTTGGGTCGATACATGAGGGCATTCTCCTCTAGACGGTCGTAATCGATGATACCGGTTTCGAGGTTGACTCGATACGGGAAGGTCTCGAAGTAGGTTGACACAGCGGAGATCCTAGCATCGTGTTAGCAGTCAATATGCGCCGCCATAGGTGCTAAGATTTACTTCTTCTGCGGGGTCTGATATCCATGGGATAAGTGACCGCCGTGAGGCAGATCTAGACCCATGAGTCTGTCGTGCGGTCTCATAATTGCTTGATAGACCTGAAGGTTGGCGGGGCTGCCGGACAGACACTGAACGTTGACCCCCCACTTCTCAGAGTCAAGGCCGAATGCCTTCAAAGCTCTTGCCTGGCATAACAGTTCGATGGCATCAATATGCTGGTTGCCACCATAGTATCTTGCTCCTGGATATCCTTCAGAATACTTGTTGGACATGGGAGAGCCAAGTGCATCGAAGACGGCTCGGGAGGTAAAATTTTCGGAGGCAATGAGGACGATTGATTCACGTTGACGTTGGATTTCTTTCTTCATGATTTCAGCGACCTCTGAATCAATTTCAGGGAGGTGCTTCTCCATGAGCTGCCTTCAATTAGCATAAATGCTGACAATCAATTGAAGACTGCCGCTCACATCCTGGTGGGAGCTCGAAAGCGCATACGTTTTGGCCGGCATGGAACCCATCTTTGTGGCTTGCCTGCGCTCACAGACGTAGTGAAGGGTGCGATAGAGAGCTAGTGATGGCCAGGACACGACAATTTGAGAATAGTCACTAAATTTATCGTCCTCTGTTCACATACAGCCAAAACTTTTTTCAACTGCTTTTGTACACCAGGTCCCGAAGCACCTGACGAGCCAGCTTATACCCAACCGGGCATAGAGTATTGCCTGAGCCAGGCAACATGGACCCAAAGATTGTCGGCCCGTCAGTAATTTTGGTAATTTTGCCCACTAGAGTGCAAGCTCCTCCGCCCGGAGACGGCCAAATTGGCGCGAACTCGGACCTCTGGCTATCTCTGCTGAGCCATTCAGCTGCGAGAAAATATCGATGATGGAGTCGCTCTGGCTCCTTGACAGACAACTTGATGTATCTATCAAGGAAGACTGGCCCGTATGCGGAAACCCTGTGAAATGCGGTGGGGCAGTTTCTGGCATACTCAAGACGATACAGAGCGCCGAGGTATTTATCATCAGATCCATGACCAAGGAGCATGAACAATCTGCCGCAATTCGCAAAGTGTTACAATAAAGCAATCACAAGTCAGATACAAGTGAGCGGATAATCGCGCTCCATGTCGAACGGAAACGGCCACGATTGGCGAAGGTATTGCAAAGGGAGCGACCACGGTGTTTCACTACTTGCGATCGTAGCAAATGCCCCAGCTTCTGGATATGAGTTCTGGTAATTAGCGAACCTTGTTGCGAGGATGAAGGTTGGTTACGGACAAACTCGTCGAGAGCCGAATCTTTTTATGCTATGTAGGGTATCAGATGTTTGTTAATTAGTATATACCATCCTGTCGATCATGGTTTTGAATCACGTTTTGGCTCCGCTTCATCAAAGAACTTCTGAGAAGGCCCCTTCAGAGCACACCGAGTCCAGCAAAGCTTCTCAACACGTCTTGGTCCACCGTACCGGTGATCCACTGCTGTTCAAACGCTTGCTGACCTCCACACGCCTCTATCCCCTGCCTCAGTTTCTCAGCCACAAACTCTCGAGCATTGATGACATAGACCACGTCCCAATTCGTCATGTGTCTTTTGCGCACGTCTTCTGGGCTGTCACTGTCTGGCCAATTCTGCAGCATCTCGCCCGGCGGTGCTGGTGAAAATAAATAGTCTCCGCGGTTCTCGTCAGCTGCTCCTTCGCCAAGCTCCGTGAGCGTATCGGTATACAACGAAAACAGAGACTGCAAGGATGAGAGCAATTGTGGCGGAGGTGTGGAGACCGATAGCAGAGACGTGAGCGCCAATAATTGTGTCTTGCGGCGGAGGGTATCCGGTGTCGAATCGTACTGGAGAAACCATTCCGTTAACAGCCACGTCAGGTTGTCCTTTTCGGCCCCAGTATTGGAAAGAGATCTGAGGGCAGACAGGAATAGAGGAGGATCGGCAAGAATGAGGTGACTAAGCAAAGTGAAGAGCGAGGTCTCTCCCACGCCAACGATGTCTGGAGGTCGACGGCTCGGTCTCGGATCCTGATGGTAAGTGTATGCTTCATGGAGTATTGAGAGCAGTGATGACAAATACTCGGTTTGTATCATAGTGGTCAAAATGTGTTGGAGAGCGGCGCTTCTTGCCTCTGGCTGAAAGTATCCGGGTACCGAGATTGTCTGGACGATCGTCTGAAGCGCATGGGGGGACAAACTCGCATCTCGTGCTCTTGACGAATTGAGCACAGTCAGCATGGACTTCTGTGAGTTGAGAAGAGGCGTCAGGATTTCTGGGTCCAGAATGGTAGATGGTGACAGTACGGCATATGATTCAAGAATCTCAAAACATTGCCGAAGATGTTCTGACCCCAGTTCGAGGAGAGGTAGCAGAGACTTAGATAAAGTCAATAACTGCTGTGAGGGCTTCTCGGAAGGCGCTTGAGCCATTAACGCTGCCCACAGCTCCAAAGCTTCTTCTAAAAGATAGACACTAGCTTCGGATTCAGGTTGGATGGAATCGTGTATGAGAGGAAAAATTGGTTCGTGGAAGGAGATGCCGCTTCTTCCAAGACTGGTAATGATGGCGGTGATCATGGTAAGTATTGCCTGCTTCATCAAATGTTCTTCCCCACTTTCAGCCCATAACGCTGGCAAAATCGACATGATGCCTTGTGCATATGGTTCGATTTGGCCTTCAAGCTTAGTGACGGCAACTCGAACCGTCTCCAGTAAAGCCATCTTCGTCTCTGACAGCTCAGTCTCCTGTATCAGGCCCATGATGTTCTCGAGGATTGGTGTTGCGTAAGGCTGGAAGTCTGCGAAAGAAAATTCGAATGGTTCAAGAACCAATTTGAGCTGTCGGCCGGCCGTCACTCGGACAACGCGATCGTTGAGCTTTTCTGCTGGCGACAAAAGATGAGCAAATATCTGGTAAATTGCCATGCGGTCTAGCTGCTCCGGCTTGATGGGAACCCATTGTCCTAGGACTATGGCGATGCGCCGTCGCAGCAAGTTGTAGTTCGGCTCGTTCATTTGCACTTCAGGGACGAGTGTCGTGCGGATAAAGCCATTGAAATCAAGTATGTCCTCAATGCATGCTGCAGCGATTCCGATAGCCGAATAAAGACTGTCTTTGAGGAGTATTTCGTGATTGTCCTTTTTAGCATATTGTCGAAAGACTTTCAAAAGTCGTGGCACGAGCAATTCCTTGAAGTTAATAACAAGGTCAAGGAACAGCTTTTCTGCACACGACCGTATCGAGAACTCCCAGGCATCAGCTATTTCCTCTTCTCTTCGTTCCCATTCGTCCGGTTCCTGCTCCCAATCTCTCAAGTCTGCTGGCCGTAAAACGAAGTATTGTGTTACCAAAATCTCCATGAGTTGCACAACAAACTCATCGGTGAACACCTGAGATTTGACCTGCTCCACAGCGGTTTTCCGGTCCTCCTTGTCCTCGGGATATTGATACTTGAACGTATTGACGGGGTTGAATACCATTCTGATGCAAGCTCTGAATATAAGTAGAGCTTTCAAGGCCAGCTTTTCAATGGGAGATTCCTCGTCTGCTGCGTCGCCATTGCTGTGAACTGACCAGTCAAGACCCGAAGCAAGTGCTTCCTTGGCGTTATTATCGTTAATTAGCTTCCATGAACGGTCGAGGATATCCATGCAGCCAAGAAGTACAAACGATGCAGGGTGCTGCCTCGACATTTCCAGCCACAGCTTGTTGATCTGATAGAGGTGCTTCGGGAGCAAACCCATATGCTGGTGCTGCTTCCATAGCGTGAAGAAAAGATCACAATGCAGCTGTATGACTTGCCATAGCTGTTTCACGCCTTCTTCACGGTGTGGATGCTCAAAGCCAAACACTACCAGTCTTCGCAGGGTCTTCAAAGCAGAGTGACTGTTGATCATTGATCCTTCATCCAAAATCTGGGCAGAAGTCCATCGCTCCACAAATGTGATATATACCTGACCTAGGACATGCAGCAATTCAGGGGCGACTGACTCCAAGCTTTTCTTCGTTCTCACCAGCTTACCAGAAGCCAGCTCCTTGATTACCTGAAGAGTTATGTTGAGAATGTTATTGACAAGCTCGGGTCCTGAATCTGAACTCGTTACGTTTCGCAGATACTGAATGAGAGTTGAGATCACATCCGGCCAGTCATGAGGAAATTCGAATCGGACAATCTTTGCCAGCATCAAAGCATTTTGCAGCGCTAGATTCTTCCTTGGCTCCTGCACGCCGACCTCAATAGCCTTCGTTCTTATCCTCTGTTTCTCAGGCTTCTGAATAGGATGTTGGGAGGTCTTGCGCCAATGCTTGTCGATGCCATTCTTAAGCTGGATGATAGCCTGTAACCGAATGCCGTCGTCAAGGCTGAAATCTGAATATACTTCTTGCAATAATGAGTAATAACCAGGAGTACGTTCCCAATTTGCTAGCTGTTTCGCTGAGACTTGCAATGATTGTTGAGTAGCTTGTGGTCCGGACGTTTTGGCGAGAGTCTGGAGAACATCCTCCACTGAGAGTGGCACGGTCTCTCCTTCTGCCTCAATCGCGAACGATGGCATCTCGGGCGTCTTTCACGACATCGAAAAGTGCCAGAATCCTCCTTTCAGAGCAAGTACAATCTAGCGCTCCTCACGACGACTGGTGCCCAATTTCATACAACTCAGACTGACCAATTTATGGGTTCCCACTGGATATTTGATCTCATGTGATTAAAGGCGATTGGAGATGCCTGAAAGCCTAAAAACAGCAAAAGACGCGTTCGCTGCTAGCGCGATTTGCGGCCGCTTTACCTTCCGAGATAGTCCCCCGTTCCTGCCTCGGCATGCACTGGTGTCAATGCTTCAATCTTTCTCTTTGCGCCGAAGAGCATCGTCCCTGAACAACTCAACAATGATACAGTGATGTCCTCAGGCAGCTTTGCCGCAGCCCAGCAACGAATTCAGGCCCGTCAAGAAGCTCGCCGGCAAGAATCACAAGCAGCACGCGTCGCACAAGAAACCCTCGCCCGCGACTCCCCTCTAAGCCGTCTCCCCTTCCCTCTCAATCACACCGCCGGCCCAGTTACCTCCCTCTGGACAACATTACTCTCCAACGAAGGCACTCAGCCCGCCATCCGCGTCGGGCAGGTTGATGCTGAACTGCTTGACGAGGAACTTCTTGTCCTCCTCAAATCTCAAATTGGGGATGCGCTGAAATACTTCAACCCGCATGTTCAAGATGACTATTCCCGCGAGATCCTGCTAGCACTTCGCGCAATTCTCTTCAAACTAAGCTTCTGGGACAATGATGCCTCCTACGGCGCAGCCCTCCAGGGCCTCCGATACAAAGACGCCCGCGCGTCAGCTCACAGCGGCGAACTCGCAAAACCAACACGCACACAAAAGGGCCTCTATGGTCTCATCACAGTCCTAGGTCGCTACGTCTGGGATAAATACGAAGACTACCTCCTTGATGCTGAGTCTTCCTATACCGGTCCCAGCGACCTTGGCCGCCGTCTTGGCGCGATAACGTCGAGATTAAGCACAATCCATAGCATCGCAGCATTTACATCCTTCCTTGTCTTCCTAGTCAACGGCCGCTACCGCACCCTCACGGACCGCCTGCTTCGTATCCAACTGGTTTCGCCCAACGCACAAACGCATAGGGAGGTGAGCTTTGAGTACCTCAACCGCCAACTTGTCTGGCACGCTTTCACCGAGTTCCTACTTTTTCTCCTGCCGCTAGTTGGTATATCTCGGTGGCGCCGCTGGCTCGCACGAGTATGGAGAAACACGAAGCGCATGTTGGTGTTTGACCCTTCATCTGCTTCGGAGAATGAAGTAAGCGAGAAGAAGGGCCCCCTCGCATTCCTCCCTGAGCGCACCTGCGCGATCTGCTACCAGGATCAAAATCCGTCTTCAACTTCAGAAACAGAGGTGCTGGGCGCAAATACCAGCGCAGGAGGCGGGATTGTAGGTTCTGTACAGACTGACATTGTGAATCCTTATGAGACGGTGCCGTGTCAGTGCATATACTGTTTTGTGTGCATAGCGAGCAAGATTGAAGGTGAGGAAGGGAGCGGCTGGACGTGCCTGAGGTGTGGGGAGACAGTTTACAAGTGCCGGCCTTGGAAGGGGGATGTGCTTATTGAGGCGCCAAGGAAAGAGGGAAGTACAAAGAAGAGCGTGGGGTTTGCGGAGGACGCGAGTGCGGACGATGAGGATGACGGTGAAGGTGGGCTCGATGATGCTGCAGGAGGGCATAAGGACGATGGAACTGCTCCCCAACAGGGTGAGCTTGAGTCCGAGTTAGGAGCTAGTCAATGGCAGTTTGAGGAGCGTGAAGACAGGAGGGATCTGGTGACTTGAGAACCCGTATCCTCCTGGTTATATACAGCAGTCCTCTAGACCCTTTATCTGAAATAGATACACGTGAAGAGTTAATGTACTCACATTTCGAATACTTTGCAGAACGGTCACTTTCGGAACCGAGCTCTGCAATGCGTCGACTCTCTGCTTAGCTTCTAGCTGCATCAAGCGCATCCTACACGACTTGTTGCACTCTTGCTCCCCACTCAAGCCAAGCCTAACGAAGATCTTTATCCGCCTTATCGTCTTCCTTCGTCGTCTCTTGCACATCCAAGCTCGCAATCTCCCCAATACTGCCCAAATACCTCTCGGCCCTCTTCGTGTCGTAAGTCGTCCGTCCCTTGTCAGCCTCAGCCCTTCTGCTCGCTTGTCCTGCCTCAGCCGCCCGTGAGAGCACACCGCTAATCAGAGCTACACTTCTCAACGAGTCATCGTTCGCCGGGATGGGGTAAGTCACCCAGGTCGGGTTGACGTCCGTGTCCACGATGCCGATGGTCGGGATGTTGTAGATGCCGCACTCGTGAAGACAGACCTCGTTCTCCAGCGGGTTGAGAGCAATGACGAGATCTGGCCTCATCACTGGCCGCGACGAGTTCCGCAGCGGCTCGCGGTATTGCTCTAGCTCCTCATCCTGCGCGTTCACGACTTTAACCGCCGCGCGCTCGAGGATCTGCTGTCCGTTCGTCAAGCTCCCTGGGATCCACCTGCTGAAGATGTGGTAGCCCTGGGCTCGCTTCGCGCTGTTGACGACAATGTCCCTAGTTCCCTTCCTTGTGCCGACGAACAGGATGATTCCTCCGCGCCGCGCGACCTCGTGGACGACTTTGGCGGCGCGCCGAAGGTACGATAGGGTGATCTCGAGACTAATAATGTGGATGCCGTGGCGGATGCCGAAGATGTAGGAGCTGTTGCCTGGGTGCCAGAGGGCAGTGGCGTGGCCAAGATGGCATTGGTTGGCGAGGAGCATGGGAAGGGTAACCTCGGAGGCTTGGGGAGGGTGATTCACGATGGTCCAGGGGTAGTAGGGGTCTGTTATGTTGCTGCCCGGGGAGGTGAGGTCTTTTTGGGCTTGCCGGGCTTGGTACATTGATTCGAGGTCGGAGAAGGGCGGTGGAGGCAGTTCATTTTGGAGGTCTTGGTAGGACTTGATGGAGGGGATTGCGCCGGCGTTCTGAGCGGCAACGGCGGAGAGTACTTGGCCGCGGAGGCTGGAGAGGTCCTGGGCCGCGGCGTCTACTTCGGCTTCGAGAGAAGCTGTACCAGGAGTGCCTTCATGGCCGATCGCGTCAAGGAGGGAGGTGGGTTCATCTGGATGGCCTGGGATGGATCGAATAGGCTGGTGGTCTCGCTCTGATTGTCTATGGGTCTGGTTGTCTATATTGGTCGAGTCAGCGTAGAATCGTCGACCCCGTATGCGTTTCGATGAGGTTGAGAGCGCTGTCCGGCCTGTGACAGAGTCAGTATTTGCACTGTATCTAGATCCCAATAAGCACTTGCCATGCCGGACAATGGTCTGCCGTAGTATCATTGTGGTATGTCTGTACTATGCTAATGTTGACGGTCTCGCGTACTTCTGAACATTTTTCCCGCAGTCGATTCCGCAAATATGCAAACTGAGCAAACACGAATTTCAAGCTCCGAGATGCCAGGCCCTTCACTCTGACACTGCCCTTGCTTTCAGACCTGCTTCCTCGTCATCAGCTTTCACCAGTGCAAATGCCGGTGTAATCACTTGAGCCTTAGCAGAGAGCTCGGTCCTTAGGCCTGCTGCTTGAGTCGCATGTTCCGGATGCTATGTTGTCGTCGTGGTTTACGCAGTCCGAAAGGGCCAGGCTGCGAAATTACCGGCATAACTTGTTTCACCCCTTCCCGCCCTATCAGTAACATTTTCTTTGTCGTTTCTGATTACCTTCTGCTTTCACCCGTGACATTCGTGTTCACTGTCGGAAGTCTTGCCTGAACAAGACGTGCTGGATGCGTGTTGACATGCACTTACTCGCGATGAGAGACAAAGCAAACTTGGACGACTTATTTCTTCTTGCGGCTGTTCCCAGATTCATGCCTCCTCCTAGTCCAGCGTGACATCTGCAACCATGCACACCGTCCCTGTCTTTGCCCCTGCAGGCCAGCGAGCTACTGAGCAGGTACCAGCAGCACCAAAGATGCCCGCAACTTCCGTCTACCCGCCTCACCAGGTAAAAAGTTTATAATCTTTCATCGATGAAAGCTTTTCTAACACAACTGACAGGCGTACCGGCCACGAGAAAGAATACCGCGCCGATCGTTCGATCCCAAGAGAGCACCTCGATATGGTCGACCTGAACCCTTCCCAATCTGCCAGCTCGTCAAGTATAGTTCCAAGTACGGCTACTCGCGCCTCTTCAACTTCCCGTTTCGTGGCTCCTATTGGCGACCACGAATGAACACTATTGTAGTCCAAGCCCACGGCATCGCAGCACCCAACTCTGCCACGAATCCCGACTCAGTGGCGTGCGGCGGTGTCTACTTTGGTCCCAACTCTCCACACAACATCCATTTCAATTTGCCCCTGGATATGCCTCAGACCAACAGCCGAGCTGTTCTTGAAGCTATTCGCACCACTCTTAATGAGCTGATGAGCATGCGGCACACTATGCTCGATCCACGATGGAAGGAATGCATCATCATGACCAACTCGGATTACGCCAAGAGCAGCCTGAGCAAGTGGGTGTGGAAGTGGGAGCAGAACGGTTGGCATCATCTGAAGCTGAGCAGTCAACCGATTAAGCACCTTGATACCATGCGAGAACTTCACGACATCATCACACATATGGAGACAACTCTCAACATGGCTGTTCGATTCTGGAAGGTCGATAGGGAGGATCTTGCGGGTGCAGACGGATTGGCTAAGCTCGCCATGCGGACACGACCAAAGATTGTTAACGGTGTCGCGTCGAGACTGCCAAACTAGGACGGCTTCGCAGCTCGCAACAACGAAAGGGGTGAAGAGGGAAAGATGAACGCAAGTATGGTTTTTGATAATCATATTTGTCGGCCGTTGAGTTGGAAAGGTCTATCATGCTGTCTGCTTGACGAGCAACTGAGGACTTACCAGTACATATTGTCTGAAAAGAGACTCATTTGCTAGTCAAGGGCACTCTGTCTACATGTTCTTACAATCAGGAACACCAGTGTGTTGTTAGCGAACACTTTTGTATGGCCCGTTCTCGACGTAAGGATCTCTTTGTCCATGTCAAGCGTGCACGCCACAAAGCTTTTTTGCTCCCAAACAGGCAAAATGTCAATAGCACATTTCGCTATGACGTTCTAGGAGCAGGTTGTATACCAGTTTCCCGCACACTCCCATGGCCTTTTAAGGTAAAGCATGCCTTTTCTGACGCCGTGCCCCAGTAGCAACCGAAGACTCTGTGTCATCCCACTCCTTCATGAGACCCAGCGAAAACGCCAATTGCCGCGCTCAGACTTACCTTACAAGGCTCTTTGCGTCTCCTCATCGAGCTAGCGACCCCTCTTTCCCTGCACTGGTACATCCGCATCTGCGAGACCGAAGCTTGAAAACCGAAACTACCCCATGTCTCCTCCAAAATTCCCGGTCGAATGCGGATGGGCGACATGTCCTCCTGTTCCTGTGCGGGGGGAGAGAGCGAAAATTGGGATCAAGACAGAGAGGATGTAGCTCACTCGACCCGACCGTGCTGCATACGTATTACAGCTCACCTGCACAGTAACCAAACACACACCGATTTGAAGAAACGAAGAAAGCAACAGAGTTAGCCAAGATGGCGTTGTATCCAGCAGGAATCCAGAAGCAGGTCGACTCAGGCGCTGTGCCGAACCATGTCATGAATGTCTGTCCGAAAGGCACCAAATTCCACGTACTTTGTGTCGGGTGGCTCGAAGCCGATGAAGGCTTCGTGGTTCGGGGAGGGAACACCTCCCTTAAGAGCAAGGAGAAGGAGAGCTTCGTCAATAAGAGACGGGAGATGCCCATGTAAGAGAAGACGACCACCTCACTTCAAGCGGATTGCCCTATCCTTGCCTTCTGTCTCACGGCAACTTTAGACTGACAGGAGTCTCCCTCTGCAGGTATTGCATACTCATCGACCACCCTCACGAAGGCCTGATTTTGTGGGAAACCGGCTGCGGCAAGGATTACCCCGAAGTCTGGGGACCGGTGGTCAGCGACATCTTCGCTCGCGTCCGCTATGAACCTCAACACGAACTACGTGCCGCCGTCGAAGCAACAGGCCACAAGATTGAGGATATCAAGAAAATCATCATTGGACATCTACATCTGGACCACGCCGGCGGGCTAGACGAATTCCTGGATCGCAAGGATGTGGAGATTTGGGTGCACGATCGAGAGCTGAGAAGCGCATTCTGGAGCGTTGCTACCGGTGCAGATGTTGGCGTCTATCTAGAACATTATCTGAAACTGGGACTGTGAGTTCAGCTGCTGGATCATGTGTTGAGGACCTCATGCTAACACTGAAGCAGGAACTGGAAGACTTTCGATGAGCGGACATTCGATTTCTGCCAGGGCATCACGCTGCACCATCTACCGGGCCACACCGATGGCCTGATCGGCATGCAGATCAACATGCCCGAAATGGGCACGTTTTTATTCATTTCGGACCATTGCCACGTCATCGAAAACGTGAGTTCATTTTACGTCTCCAACTGTGTCGCTGCGTACTGACATCCCCGTTTAGTGGCGAGATGGCATTCCACAAGGCTGGCTAGCACGAGACCATCCGGCATGGTTCCAGAGTACACAGCGATTGAGGCAACTACAGCGAACAACCAAAGGACAGGTCATTCCAGGTCACGATAAAGAGACGTTCGAGAATTTGTGCGCACAGGCAAAGGTGTTTACTTAGCCTAGCGAGAAGACCGTGCAAATAGAGTTGGGGACAGAAGCTTTAGAAAGTCCTGTTGACATTGGAGAAGGAGGTAGACGTGATGCACCTGAAAGTTCTAGTACCCGAGCACCTGCTTAGATGGCAAGAGAATACGCATCAATTGCAGGCAGCAGGGTTCGGAAATTTTATTAGTTTCCAGTCGTTCTGGACGCCAATATAGTATCGCACAACTAACACGACTATCTGAACCAAACTAAGCAGCCGTAGTCTCGCATCAGGTTCTACGAGTTCTACTTTCGCATTTCCACATTCCTTTAGATTTCCCCCGAAGCTCGGTAATAGCACATGAAAAGCTATCTCTTGCACAAGCAGATTCCAACCCTAATTGGATGTTCCGACCACAGCCGTGTGGCAAAGCCCGGGAAGCGCATACATACCCCCGTACGCTTCGTGTTGGTATTTGGTGTCTAGGTAGGATGCGCAGCTGCACAAGCATTGGAGGCCGCCAGCGGAGAGACTTCTGTTGCAGTCCGCTGGCTCGACAGGAATGCAACATCCGGCAGCTCGAGCGAATATCACTGCAGGATAAATGACTCCCAAACGAACACTTCGTAGCAGAAATCCAGGATCCCCAGAGCCTGACCAGTCGCATGCGGTCAGATGGAATCGTAGAATGATTCTTCTCCATGTCGTGTTGGATCGAGGATGATCATGCTGTATGCTACTTCCACCTCCTGGTTTTGATGAGTGTATGTGCTCAGTGCCCGGCCAGTTGTACCTCGCTATTGCATATACTTGAAGTGCAACAACTACTTGCAAGCCGTCGAGCAGGGGCTTCTAAATTACCAGGCCTCCTCAATCATGACTTTGAACACCAACTTCATTCTCTGCTCCACCGGCCATTTTCCAGACCCTCCACCTCAATTTCTCAATCACTTCTTTCCTCAACCACGTCCTGCTGCCCTCATCCGCCTCTTTTTCATTTCCACTCTTCTGTGCGTCTTCAGCCTCTATTCGGTCGGAAAGAGAAAGCAGCAGCCGTATCTGCCAAAGTTTGTCTCGCTTCAGTTGCTTTTGAGCTGATTGGGGGAGGTCCCCATGCTCCGGACCAAGTGTTCCAAGATCAAGGTCTAGCGCTATGTCGACCGGTGTTGTGTCGAGAAGAGCACGACCAGAACTGTTGATTGAGGCAGAGGTTGCGCTACGCGTCGAGTCTGAGAGAACGAGCGCTCTTTCCGCGTGATCGAGGTTTTTGTAGGCATGTAGATCGAAAACCCAGTCCACTGGTTGCCGGTCTGCGCTGCGTCCGGTTGGGTGTGAGCTATTAGCGAAGCCTGAGATAAGAGAACCGGATTCGGCCGTTGGGACTCCACGTGCAAGATCCAGTGCTTGCAATTCTGCATCGAAGGGGTCGACGTCTGGTCTGTCATAGAGCGCGCGTCGGTACAGCGCTATGTTTATGCCAGTGGTGGATGCTTTGTACAAGTCTCGAAGTGTTTGTTTCGCTACGGTAGGAGTTTGTTTCGCTGCTTTACCGTCTTGTTGTGGAACAGGCTGATCGAGGTCTTGTGTGACTGGCCAAAAATTCTCTGTGGAGATGTTGACCATCCTAATGCTGTCAAGGTCTGGTAGCAACCCCGGAGTACTGAGAGTGGCTGTTGTCCCGTCCTTCATTTCAATGCTTGCGTTGACGTTGCTGAGTACCTGGCCACTCTCACCATCTCGCAGGACCAGACATCTGTGCTCTACGGCAAGAACCCACATGTGTCGCAGAGCCTGCAGATGACCACGATTGTCGAGCACGTCCGTTGGAAAGAGCGGGTAGAAGGCGATGACAAGCGCTGCCACCGCCAAGCTCGAAGTGCCAAACGTAGCAGTGCCACCACTCAGGAATAGAGCTCCAATTGCCATGTGAGCAGCAAGATGAGAACCGTAGGGCGTATCCTTGTCTATCCGGCCGTGGAGAGCTCGTAGGCGTCGATAAACTTCTAGGTCGCCGGAGCCAGCCATGATGGTTGCGCAGGACAGTGCGAGGATATCAAGACAGTTCCTGATACCATTCAGCGTGACTTTGGCATCGTAATTCAAAGCTGGAAGACGTGACAGACGAATGAATTGGTCGAGATAACGGACTAGAAGCTCTCGTGCTGCGAGAGACTGCGATCCAGCATAGCGCAATCCAATTGCAAAGCAGATGCCTGCTATAACGTGGAAAAATGGTAGGTCGTTCGTGACCAGCCGCTTGACATCCTGTAGGTCTGCCCGATGCCGATATTGCTGAGGTAGAGATTCTTGGATAAACTCAAAAGTCGGCTGGAGATGGTCCCACGTGATAAGGTGTCGAGCAAGTGTTCTGAGCAAAAAGATGTCCGGGCGAACATATTCGAATTGATGCAGAGTGTCTGGTATGTCGACCTTGCGCGCTATGGACAGGTTATTCGTCTTCATGAAGATGAAGGCGATAGCGATCACTGCTCCGCCCGTGGCTCGATCGAGCACATGCACCAGGTTGACGTGTTTTGTTCCCACCGCGATGGCGAGAAGACGTTCAACTACTCTTGTGTCATGTAGGGCGTGTAATCGGTCCCCTTGGCCAAGGTTGATCATTCCCAACGACATTCCGGCAGCTAAGCGGTAGCCCTCATCCCGCAGGATTGGCTCATCGCCTGACCGATCTTCCTGTTCTTGACATTCGATCTCAGACAGCATAACTTCAGACATACGTCTATGCTGAGAAGCGTGATAGAGCAATCCGATACCCATGAGTCCTGTAGTCTGTGTGAGAGGTGATAAATTTAGCTCTGCTGCTCCAGGAGGAAGGAGGCATGTCACATGAACCGAAAGGAGACGGGTGATCAGCGCGTCGGCGGTCCCTTTATATGAAGCTGCTAAACCTAGCAGAAGGCCCACTGAGGTCATGGTGTGCTTTGGAGTGAGGTACTTGAACGCCACCCATTTGGCTAGCATTTTGAGATGGCCATTGAGACCGAGAGCAAGCAGAAATCCCGCGTGCCGATTCGTCAACTCGGGAGGTTTGTTGTACAAGATCCATGAAGTGTCTATGAAATCAGCTTCTTTCGATATCATGAGACCTGCAGATGCTCCATTGTGAAAGAAGGCCCAACAGACTTTGTCTTCAGTAAACATTGACCTATCGGCACTGAAGGTCATGGATTGACTACCCTCAGTGTCTGATTTGGATCTCAAAATACATTGCATACTGAATTGTGCTCGAGGCACCATTTCGGTCAGAAGCGGTGTTCGTGCGCTAAAATGCACCATACCACGCCCACAAACAACGGCAAATGTTCTTCTTGTAGCGTACTGCGTTAGCAGTTTCTGTGCTTCCAGCGCATCTGCCTCTGTCCAGTTCTGCTGGTGGTCGTACTCAATTTCTGGTGCTCGCGCTTGGTTTACAAGCCTTGAAGCTTCCTGAAATCGACGATCTTGACTGAAGATGAGCCTCGTTACAGCCTGTCGATCCATCTCTGAGACTGCATCCCATCGGCCTAGGTTTTCCGCATCAAGCGCTTGATTGCACATCGTGCGAAAATCGCGGTTGGCGGCATGCGAAATCTGAGTGAGAGACTTCCGAGACCTGGCCTTGTCGGGCGTAAGTGGCTTGAGCGCCTTCAGTGGAGGCTTTGGCTTCGCGGCTGGTATGGCTTTTGTCTTTAAGGCAAGCTGGCATGCCATGGCAATGACATCTGGCAAATTCGAGAGGTCAGTCTGTTTCGATAATGTTTGTAAGTGGCCAGCGGAGAACTTTGCGCTTAGCAGCGAAACGATTGCCGTTGTTTGGGGAAGCAGTTTCGCTGATTCGATTAAAAGAGGGCTGTCAACCTTGAGATCCTCGGAATTTTGTACTAGTTCGACCAGAGTGTGGTATTCGAGTGCTTGTGACCGCATCGATGCATCGATGAATTGAAATATGGAGACTGGCTGAAAGGGTTCCGGTGGTATGTCGAGGTCGTCAATAGTAGTCGTGTCGAAAAGCCAGTCTTTCGATGTCGAACCACATGTTCGAAGTTCTAACTGCATCGAGGCTTTCCAGCTAGGCCAATTGAGCCAGGCACTCAATTGACCGACGAGTGCACTGAGAATGACGCGATCGTTGATGAGAGCTTCGTCAGTCAGCATTTGTACCTTGAGTTCCTCCAATAAAAGATACAAGGCCACAACGAGGCTAGCGAGTGCTGTTCGCCGAATATTGCGCTCTTGATTGATAGCAGTTGGAAGATACCCTTCAGGACCACTCATGTTCTCGCCAGCCGGGCTCTGCAAGAAGTCTCTTGTCAGGTCAACGCATCGAGTCAGGAAGCTGTTTGTGAAGGTCGAATTGACGTCCAGATTCAACTGCGTGGTCAACTTTCTGGGTGATTCGAGCTTCGGTTCCAAGCACTGATTCATGCCTAGCCAACTCCAAGCCGTGGTCTGCATCCATGCAGACGTACTCCGTGATTTTTCCGCGTTTTGCATCAAAGCATAGCTTGTCGAGTCCAGGAAGGCACCACTGCTTGGCCTCGTAGAGGGTCCTTTCTTTCTGCGGCCTGGCGTAGTCGACTTGTTTTGCAACGCATTTATGAACGGTAGCGCCAGCGTGAAGAGCGTCACTGCAAGAGCTGTTGAATCGATTTCTTCCAAGCTGTTCTGACTTCCAAGCCATCTATTGATCTCCCAATGTGCTACCAGCATACTGTCTTGCAACTGCCCAGGTAGAATGAACTTGGAAAGCTGAATGATTTTGTGAGATAACGGAGGCTTCGGACACATGGTAACCCGCAGACGATGAGTTCGACCTGCATTATCCGCAATGGCGACTTCGTTCAGATTGAAAGCGCTCATGAATCGTGATATCTTGACTTGGGCGCCATCAACCACTCGATGGGTGCCAATGTCGTGCGAATAAGCCGCGTTTGGCGGCGTGTACGTACCATCCCGTCGCTTCACAAGGTACTTGTCAGGCAGGTCAAGCCTAAAGGCTGGGCTCCAGGGAGCCTCGAGGTGCAGTACATCATCTCCTTGTGACGTCTTTGACAGCACGAGCAATCTGCGAATCTCTTTGTCGGACGCAACGCATGCGCTTGCGATGCTCGCACCACTTTGAACCTGAATAGCTTTGAGTTCGGGGCGCTCGTAACCCCAATCTTTCGCGCCGTCTTGCTTGATTGCAATTGTGACAACGGTCATAATCTGAGGCTCGATCTCGTGGATGCACACCGAAAATTGACGTTGCAAAGGACGACCGTTGTTCACTGCAACTGGATGTGGGATCACTACGACTCGGAAGTTGGAAGTTGCAGAACGAGGCGACGTTTCGTGGGACAAGAAGCTCTTCAGCTTGATAAATGTAACGTCCCTTTCGAGGTATTGACCCTGTAACTCAAAACTGTGGTCGTCCGTGCCACTGATACCCAGACCATCTCCGACCGACAAGCGGTTGTCGGGATCAAGGAACGAAGTGGCGTTGCTATAGATAGACGTTGTAGCAGGGAAAGACTTCCTCGTACCGAAGCTACTTCTTTCTGTAAAGCTGGCAAAGGAGGCTTCCTTTCGAACAGTTCTGGAAAGGCTCTTGCGGCTCGCGAGAGGATTGTTGGTGAAGGTCGACCTGTCATTTGCGGGGGCAAGGTCAGTCCTCGCAAGCATAGAGCTAATACGTCTAGCTGATCTCGTCTGTACACCACTTGGTTCAAAGTCCTGGCCAAGTTCAGCCGCCAGGTTCTCGATGTTGGACATTTGTGATGACTGCGGCTTTGCTTCGTGGTCAATGAAAGATTGCATCAATCCTCCAAAGCTCTCACGCGCGGTGTCCGAAGGCCCTCGGCCACTCACAACTCTTGATCTATCATGAACGTTCGAACTCTGTCGCTTTTTGTACCTTGAGGAGTCAGAAGTCTTGCGTATTGAATCATTTTGAGTATGTGATGACTCGACCTGCCAGATCGTCATGTTGGAGGTGCTCCGATTGAAAGTCAAAGCAACACATGCGTTGCCGTAAGGCGGAGCAGGGATATCGCCATCAGTTGACGTATACAAGATCTCTTCCTCCGCCGAGAGTAATGGAAGATCGTCAAAATCTTGTGGTCTTCGCATAGAGCTAGCTGCAACAAGTCCAACTTCGGAGAGCAGATCGGTGATACAGTAGGTTGGGAGTCGCCCTGACTGCCCGCGGCCATTAGTGAAAGTACCGGGCCTATTTTCAAAGAGGAACGAAGCCTTGGACTCTGGGATTGTAGCGCTTTGCCAATATGTAATGGATTGACTTGTCTCATGCTGCGAAGACTTCGTAGGTAGCGAAGATCTGCCTTGCAATATACACCCACCTGAGAAAGGGAGTGCTCTGGCGACTTCAAAGGACAAAGGTATGACATGCACACTACCTAGCAGGCAGAATATATGTGCTTGAGTCTTCAAGACCACTACCAGGGCGGACTCCTTCGGTGATGAGACTGCGTCTGCTGCATTTCTACCAGCCTTGACGCTAGGTAGCTCGGAGAGTGTCAGAAAGGAGGTTGAGAACGCGTGTAAAATCACCTCCCCCTCGATATCAAGGTTGAACACTCTTTTGATGGTCTTGTTGCGAGACCATGCCACACATTGGTCAGTCCTAAGGATCTCTTCAACACCAGCCTGTCCTCGCTCATCTAAATAGAGTTGCTGAGACCATATGTAAGAAGATGCATCAGCCTCCTTGGGCAGAAGGCCTTCAGAAATGAGGTATGGTAAGGCGTGTGGTTCATGAAGGCCAACGGACTGCAATTTGGCCATTCTTCATCTCAGTCGAGACAATTAAGACTTTCCAAAGGAAGAGAATAGCAATACTTGCCATTGCCTTGATCACTCATCACTCATAGACTGGGTACCTCTAGGGATGAAATCCGGAGTGAGTAGCGAATGTGAAAGAAGGCGCGTGTCGACGCGAACCTTTTTCGTTTGCGTGTGCCTCATCGGTCCCACCCCCTTACTGTTTGACATGTGCAATGAAGTAGTCATGGATCTGATTCTGCGTACCACAGCCTTTCTTGCGAAGCTATCAAAGTGCTGACACAACAGGCATGCAGGTTCGAACACAGGCTCACAGCGTGCAACTAAGGTATGGTCGCGGTTATGCGGAGGCAGAAGTGTCACGGTGCTAATGCGCTCTGCTTTAGTTATGATCTCACTTGTCACCCTTCAGTTGCCTCTACTTATCCCGTCCCAGCTGCCGACGGGGCTACGGTCGTGGTCCTTGGTCAGGAAAAAGGCTTGACCATTTTCAAAGCTTACCACAAAAGCCGCATAGATCAAGGAGGCAACGAAGAGCTCGATGATGGTCCTTCAAACTCTCGCCTTGGGGTGATACCATGGCTTGACATCCATTTGGACAGTCCTGTTCAGAAAGTTGCCTTTCCGCCTCTCGCCTTTACCGCTTCATCAACCAACACCTCTGCTACACCAGACTTCCTGCGAAACCATGTCACAATTGCCGCCGCCTGCGCTGATCTGACCATCCGTCTCATATCGTTCAAATTTGACACCCCTTTACAAGCAGACGGACAGAGAGAAGAAGCTGGGATCAAGACAACGATAATCAATTCCGGAACCTATCACCAAGATCTGATAGCGTCTCTGGCCCTGACCTGGACTGCTGATGAGGAGCCTGCGAAAGGGACCAAATCAAGATCACAGAGTCGCGGAAGGGCAGAGGTTGCAAATGACCGGGATACAAATTATTCATTCCTGGTGGCATCTTCATCAGCTACCGGCAGCGGTCTACTTGTCGTTCAACGCGTAACACTTGCCAGGCATGTTGATGGCCAGGGCTACAGCCCGGTGCTTGTCACCAAACAATTTACACGCTTGGCTCTCCTCAAGAGCGACCTCTACTTCAATCCCTTAACTTATCCGTCCACCACTCATACCAAACTAATTCTCACGAGCCCTGCGAACGGTGTTGTTAAGATCTACGATGTAGCCATACAGACCGTGTCTCTGAAAAGAAGAAGAGGCCCCTCCATCGACCCCGAAGAGCTGGTCGCAATACCTTCCGCAAGCACGTGTTTGACCTTGTACGCCCCATATAAACCGTTCACTACGCTTCCCCAGCGAAAGAAGATCCTCGCTGCACAATGGATCACCAATGGTCAGGCAATTTTGGGTCTCCTAGAGGATGGCGTTTGGGGTACCTGGGATATTGCAGGTGGTCAGCATCCGCTACGACAAGAAGATGGTGGCGGCGTTCAGTCTGCCACGGTGACTAGATTCACTTCTCGAGGCAGCTTAGCCTGCATATCACAAAAGACCAAATCGAGCAAGAGCAAGAGTCAGGCATCTGGTCCTTTTGTACCCATGACACCTCATACCCGCAAGAGCCAGCCGACAAACTTGTTTAGCTCGACAGACCAGCCGGCAGGAAAGACGACATCATCCTTGAGCATTACCGGTCATATTGCCATCCGTGCTAGCCAGTCGACAGGCACGACGCCTGATGACATGGTCATTATCTCCTATGGAGGAAATAATAGCCTCATAACTTCTCTGCAATCCCTCATACGTTCGAACCCAAGTGGAAGTGGAATGGTCAACGGCGGAATCACAATGTCTTTGCCTGCCTTACGTCTGGGTGGCGAAAAGCAGCTAACTGTGTCCGCGCTACAGCCTGGATCAAGAAAGAGCAATGGACTTCTTGGGACGATGGACGCTGAACCGGAGCTCTTGGTAGTCGCAAACTCGCGCCTAATGCTGCACACGAAGCCGGTGTCGAGGTCAGCAGCCAAAACCACAAGTCTCAACTTGCCCTTAAGAGGATCACGAGGTAATGATTCGACGTTGCTCTCACGAACAGCAAATGATCAGATGCTTGATCTCGACGCAATGGATAAGATGCTCGACAGGATGGATGATGTCGACGCTCAAACAACTCTTCTGGCAGGTCCATAGAATGGGCCATTGTTTTCGCATGCAATTAATGCCGATTCTACAGACTTAGCAGACCTGCCCATCTTCAGTGAAGCCGTCTCCGAGTCTACAGTTCCCACCAGCCGAGATGTGTCAAGCAGTCGCCGCACGATCTCTGGGTGATGCTATTGAAACAATCGTATATGTCGCGAGAAGCTTCTCGATAGCTTACTATTCAACATTTGCCCACATATTCAAGAGATCATTTTATATTGTCTGTCATCTATTTGTTGTATTCGCAATGTTTTCGAGACTTCGCGATGCAAGGTGGAGCACAAGGTGAGGTCAATACCTTGATTCTGAGCTCAGTATTCTTCGCGAGAGATCAAATGTTCTGTGCCCCTAGCCAGCGTAATCATCAAGTATTATGCTTGAATGATACTCGTGAGAAGCCGACGATATAAGAGAGCTGAGCAGCAAAGGCCTCTTGTGTTACGCTGATTTCGAGGACGACTTGCTGCTGAGGACGCTGTTTCAGTTGAGGCACAGGTTTGAGATCATCAACGTTCTCAAGTCGGGGATTGCAATACCGCTTGACGTCGTCGGCAACGGCTACATCTCGTCCATTCGCGCGATTTCACTTCCTAGACCAGCATCGCTAGTAGCTTTCAAGGCCTTCTCAATGACTATCTGGTAGACAGTGGCGATCTTGTAGATAAGGATCGTCTGGTCTGTCACGTTTTTGACCCAAACTTTACTCCAGTTTATACCAAAAGTCAGGCAGACCCATTGGGGGCCAATATTGGCCAATCGGACTCTTCGTCCGTGACATAAGCAGCTTTGGTATCACGTTGACCTTCAAAACTTTTAACATCTTGTTTGTTGTTTACTTCCCGCGGCGTCACCCAAGCATTCTCTTAAACGAAATCATCCTAACCTGTCTACCACGTCGGATAGCAGTGTTTGGCGACGTCAGCTTCTTACTGTGTTGACGCTGGAGGACCGAAACAGCCAGTCAAACCTCAAAATTTTTTCAAGGATCTAAGCCCAGATCTTGAAAGCTTGCAGCATTGGTATGGAGTGAAGGCATTTGATGATTATCACCGATTTTTACCATCATAGACACATTTGACAGTCTCCGTCTTGGTTTAATATTCATAGAGGCTTCTTTGAATCCGTCATGGCCGACACACCACCCAGTAGACAAGACGAGCAAACGGCCAAGATTGTCTCCGAACATCTACCGTCTGGATACTCTGCCACGTTCGATGGTCAATCAGAAACTTCAGAGAGTCGGGCTTCATCTTCAGCCCCAGACCTCACCCGACCTCAGGATGAGTCGTCTCTTAAGTTGCAAGGCGGTGACATACACCGCTCACTCTTCAAAATAGATCAACGAGCAAAGTTAGCCAAACGTTCAGCAACTTTCTCACACCCTCGTACCACAAACCCTGTCGAAGAAGACGAGGAACAGATGACTGCACAAGAGCAGTTGCTCCCCGGCGGCTTCAGGAGAGAGTTCATTCAGCGCAAGAAAACACGTATCTTGGCCGCACGTATGCCCGTCACACGGAACTTTGTGGAATTTCTCGACCTGTACGGGAGCTTTGCGGGTGAAGACTTGGCCGACTCAGACGACGAGGCTGTCACTGAAAGCGAAGAGGAAGAAGAGGAGGAGGACGCCAACCAACCACCCGAACGTCGACCTTTGCTCCGCCGCAAAACCTCACGCAAAAGCAAATCCGCAGGTGACGCGGGCACCACCAAAACGTTCTTCACTCTCCTCAAAGCCTTCATCGGCACCGGCATAATGTTCCTTCCCAAAGCCTTCAACAACGGCGGCATCCTCTTCAGCAGCATGTGTCTCATCTCCATCTCCCTAATCAGTATGCTCGCCTTCCACCTCCTCCTCCAATGCCGCAGCGCAATTGGCGGTGGCGGCTACGGCGAGATCGGCCACGAAATCGGCGGCCCCAAAATGCGCAATATAATACTCGGCAGCATAACCCTCTCCCAACTTGGCTTCGTCTGCGCTGGCATTGTGTTCGTCGCCCAAAATCTTTACAGCTTCGCTTCCGCCGTTGGCAACCGCTCCGACGGCTCATCACCCGTGAGTACAGACGTCCTCATTGCCATCCAGCTTCTCGTCATCATCCCACTCGCCTTCATCCGCAACATCAGCAAGCTCGGTCCCGCCGCCCTCCTCGCGGATGTCTTCATCCTCCTTGGCCTCGTCTATATCTACTACTACGACATCTCTACCCTGGCCACCTCCGGCCTCAACGAAACTGTCGTCCTATTCAATCCAGACCACTTCACCCTCACAATTGGCTCCTGCATCTTCACCTTCGAGGGTATAGGTCTCATTCTCCCTATTCAATCGTCGATGCGCAAACCCGGTCAATTCGAGCCCCTCCTTGCAACGGTTATGTTCATCATAACCATCATCTTCACGTCCGTCGGCGCCCTTTGCTACGCTACTTTCGGTACAGACACCAAAATCGAGGTTATCAACAACTACCCACAGACTTCGCGGCTCGTGAACAGCGTCCAATTCCTATACTCCATCGCCGTCCTTGTCGGTAACCCGGTCCAGCTCTTCCCCGCGATTCGAATCCTCGAGAACAAGATCTTCAAGCGCAGTACACCGGGGAGCAAAAGCACAAAGACGAAATGGAAGAAGAATGCCTTTCGAACCTTACTCGCGTGTCTCTGTGGCGCGGTAAGCATACTTGGTGCGAACGACTTGGATAGGTTCGTGGCGCTGATAGGCAGTTTTGCGTGCGTTCCGCTTGTGTATATATACCCGCCGCTGCTGCATTACATGGGCGTTGCGCAAACGCGATGGAGTAAAGCGGGAGATGTTGCGTTGGTGGTTCTGGGGTTTGTGGGAATGGCGTACACAACAGTGGTTACCATACTCAATAGCTTCTTGCAGTAGACATGAAAGGAGCCGGGTGGGTAGACAGAACTATAAGCCGCGGTAGGCGTAAGAGATTGGTTGTAGAGCTGTCCTTGAGGCAGGGTTCGAGTTGTTGCTGTTGCTGTCGTTTTCGGGGGCAGTTGTGGAATCTTTCACTCGTTCATCTCAGCATAGATTACATGGTAAGGGCATGGTTGGCGATGGTGTACAGTCCGAGGCAGGGTGGCACTAGCGGTGAAAATGAATGACATTGTGTTATACAGCGTACGCATTGTGGATTAACCTCTGGTCAACTAGGTCGCCGGGACATTATCCCTCGATGGATACAACCTTCTCTTACATCCTTTGCGAATCTCTCACTCCACCCGAGTTTGGAGATATTCTCGTCTTGGAGGGAGTGCTCACGGGGGGAAAACATGATGTTTGGAGCATACCAGATCAGCTACAAGTAAATGATGATACACGAAAACGATACAGAAAGGATTGGTGAGCAAGGAGGTACGACGAGCACCAGGCACGAAGGACAAGAGTGCGCTATCGCTAAAGCTGCGAAAAGCATCCCGAACGTCAGTGGAATATTGTGGCAGGCCGTCCTAGCGACTTGGAGGGACTTCTGAGACGAATATGCTTCCCCTGCCTGCACAGGGCGAGTCGCGAGGGTGTGATGCGGCTGCTGGACCCTTCGAAAATGAACCGCCTTACCGCTTTCCCTCCTGCCACGGAAGCAGGCGTGACTTGGGCGTCGCGCTCGAAGAACGCGCAACCATCGCAAGCGGTGCCTGCACTCGTGCCTGAGAATGCGCGTGAACGGCAGTTGAGGTCGAGGCCATGAAAATGCCATCCTTGTCCGCCACCGAGCTGCGCCACATTTGCTTCACTGACTGGCAAGCCAGGCATTCCTTGTTTCCATAACGTCTTTTTTCCCTTGGGTCTACCTGAGCCCTATCACAAACCCACCGAAACCTTGATGGGAAGTCAAGCTACTGCATCTGCTCTTTAGCTCTTCACTGAGCACGCGTTTCAGGCAGCTCATTCGCAGATCGCTTGACGCCACGAATGCAACGGCTCCTTGTGAGGCAGTTGCCCATGTGGCTGAAGGTTGCAAAGTTGTCGCGGTGTTGGACATCAAAATATCCTATCGCTTACGTTGGCCTGATAGTAAAGCAGGTTCGTGCCTGCGTGCTGAGATGATGATGCTGATGATGATGATTGATGTGTGCATTGGTGCGGAACAATCTTGCGAACGATTAGCGGTCAATGATGTTGGTGCTAGCAAAGCTTCAGGACTCGGCGCATATTCGCTGTGGGCGATACCTGGTCTCCGTGAATCTGCCGGACGTTTCAATTCCTGAAACAATCTCGCGAAACACAATCTGATCAAACATCCCGGCACACAATTCTAACCGAAGTGGAAATGTGGAAATACATCTGATGGAGCATGTCACGAAGCGAATGAAGATGCCGCCAGGGTGAAGTATAGTATCCAGGATCGGGATCGTAACTCTTCCCTGGCTTGCATGGTGGTGCTCGTACGCTTAGGCACGGGAGTATGTGGCGGCTGCATGGTGTCGAAGCGCAATCTAGCAAGGGAATTGAAGTCAATGTTGACGACGCTGAAGCAATTGCTGAGCATGAGCCAAATAGTTGACAGCATTGGTTCGCATGACCATGAGTGTAATGAAAATCATGATTGGCACCGGGAAGATAGACTACACACGAAAGCGGATATGCTTCTCTGAATCGATTCGAACTCACTGGACGTTAGATAGCAATCGAGTCAAGCCTGTTGATCGAGAACCGCGGATCTCAGTGTCAGACTCTTGCTATGGAGACATTGTGTGCCTTTAGGAGACTCTTCAATAGGTGCGGCACCACACAATCGCTGCCATTTGGTCTTCATAGTCGATATCGCTAACGCTAATGATGTCGCCGAGTATGGCTCAAAGGTATCGCGGATCGATGCATGGGGGGATTTTGGTGAGGCAGACCTTATCCTGAATCTTAGAATATCGACACGCTGCAGAGTAAACAGTCACGTCTGCCTTATGCGATGGGATAGGTCGTAAGTTACCGCTCCCATCGATGGAAACTGTGTGCTTTGAACGCGACGTACCGCAGACTTGATCTGAAACTCCTAGTGAGCTGCAGGAATGCACGAATTGAGATCCAATAGTTGCTAACTGCGGCGGTGTCTAATCGGATAGGTCGTATGGCAGATTCGAGCTCGTGGGGAGAAACTCAGAACCAGTGGTTCGATGCTGAGGCAGAGTTGCGAAACGTCGGCTTGAATGACGAACCGGATGCCCGGCATCACGTCTTGGAAGAATGCAGGTACTTTCAAGGCGTGCTTCGCTTCGACAAGCTACAACTCGTGAAAGACTTCCTAGCCTTGTGCTAATGGTCCATGGTAGCAGACCTTGTCGTTGATGTATTACCTGCAGATTCCAAAATACCAACTTCGTGAATGCCGTGTCGGCGACGCCAGGCTAGCGTGTCCATTTGAGCTCATAGGACCTTTTTTTTGGAGGAGCGCATACGCGTACTCAGGGTCATCAAAGTTGCTTGTCAAAGGCGACTCTCGCTGGTTGGGCATAGAGTACGTCTCGCCTGAGAATTAGCGATATGCAAGTTTCAGACCCTGAGTATCTCTAACTCTGCGGTTTGCCTCCAGAGGACGGAATATCCCTTATCAAAATCGATCTCCGACTTCAACGACACTGTTCCTGCTGCATGTAGACTAGAGGATATGGCTGGTGTAGAACGGGAGCACGGAAAACAGATCTTCGCCTGTGGACAGGTTGATCTGGGCCTTTCGCACTGCCACACAATGCCGCAGATCATCACTCCTTCCGACTAGACGAGGTAAAGCTGCACCAATATTTTGCCACAAAGACGACGATCGTCTTGGTACCAAGCTGCAGTGTGATGCAATGTGAGGGAAGAAGTATACGAGTGACGTTTTTTGATCTAAGAATAAGATTCTAGCCACAGCAAACGCCACTGAGTGCCACGTGAGTGACGATCGGTCGAGTCGGAGTGTGGGCCGAGGGCACGACTGCGCTGTCAAGCCACCACTTCGGCTGCTTCAACCGAACTCTAAACCCCATGTTTCATCTAACTCATATCTGGAGGGCAGATCAACAAACGGCGTCCTGCGCTTGCACATTTGCGGCTCCTGCACCTCGCTTAGCGGTACTGTCGAATGACTTACTTTCTTAGACGTGGCAGATGGAGATGCTCTTGCGGCCTTCGATGACGGTCACTGCTCGTGTAACGGAAGCTCAGAGTGATGTAGCGCTTTTGATTGTTTCAATTTTTGAAGTTGGTGATCGCGCCACACGCCATCCCACCTGACTCTTGCTTGCCGTCATTGTGCCAATGAACATTTGACTCCACCCTTTCTTCTTTCCTGCCCGCGGGAGAAAATTACCCGCAAAGGGTTCTTAACTCTTCAATGCTGACGTGGCTAGCATAAGCTTCCGAACCTCATGGGAGATGAGGACAAAAGTTCTCATTTTTTGAAAGATCAAAACTGGCCGAGCAATGTGCCAAATTTAGCCTCATACCAGTTGCATGATATGAATGCCGTCTTTGTGATCTTGTCTTCGGTCAAAGAACACCATGACGTTTCATTGCGCAGTCAAAGACGACGTGGAGAGGGATGGCAGAGTTCCGATTGATAGTAGACTCAGCGTCCAAGCGCTGGCACTGCCTATGCTAAGCTATTACTATATGGATACTGGCGAAATTTGCCACCTAGCTCGAAATTGGTCGAAATGGTAATGTAAGCATCCTCACAATATCTATCCTATACCGAGCGTTTCGAAGCCGGTGCAATTCGGCCAGTGAGCGAATCGTAAGGAATGAACCCGAGAGGGCAGTCTTCACCCTTTTCATAATGAACGACCCAGTGGTACTCGAGAGATTTGTTGTAAATTATAGTGAAACGCTGATAAAAGGGTATCTCAAGAGAAAAGAAAGTCGTATATCTCGTCAGGTGATAGAAATGGGGGAAACAACCCCTGGCCCATCTCAAATAGGCGGAGCTTGACAAGTCGTGCATGCCTTGCTTGTGTCTATGTACCACCATTTGCAGGCCATCCCGGCAGCCGCTGAAAGGTGCTGATCAGACCTGGTTGTAAAAAGAATTGTATGGCAACTTTGAAAGTGGAGTGTCAAATCGTGCTTTATATGTGGCTATTAACCACGGGTATCGTCGTTCGCCGGTAAGTTATTCTGGAAGAGAAGAATTGACCCTGGAAACACCGCCATCATTGAATATTCGTGTTCGTAAAGAAATACTGCAAAATGGTCTCGCCGGTGGGTATCATACGCAATCTGAGGCTCCTAGGAGTAAGAATCGTGACTTTAGTAGTTCAGCCACATCTCAAGCGGGTCGGAAATCGTTGTATCAGGTGGTGGAAAGTCGCCGTCAACGATTGTTGATGGCTGTAGGTCTGGGCCGTGCTTTTCGGGCTCATCGGTCTTGACAGGCGCAAATTCTACTACCATATCCTGACCTTCTGGCAGTTCTCGGACCACGTCTTCGTCTACCACGATGTGCAGACCTTTGGCATTGACGTGGGTGATTCGCGTAACCCGATTCGGATCGATGTTGAATTTGTCGGAGATACCATTCACCAAGTCCTTGACCGTCCGGCGCAAAAGGTAAACGGCTCGATAGTAAGGCTTTGTGGCGTTCATGTCTTTCACATAGAAACATGCCACTAGACTTTTGTTAGTGAAAGGACTGTATCTTGGTAGGAAAAACTTGCCTGGCTTGATTGGCCTTTCCGGTGGAGGTTTATAGCTGTTATCGACGTCCAGCGCAAAAACATCTTTCCGGTCGCCTTCACCCTCGAGCTTGATCATCTTTACTGGGCGCTCTGGCGAAACGCTTCGATCCACAGCAGAGCCCTTGGTGTCTATTTGTTCCTCCTCTTCTAGGATAGCCAAACGCTGTAGCTCTGAGAACTTGCGTTTTGGTGTGAACGATGCCGAGCTAGGCGTTGG
Organism: Herpotrichiellaceae sp. UM238; assembly: GCA_000315175.1. NCBI lineage: Eukaryota > Fungi > Ascomycota > Eurotiomycetes > Chaetothyriales > Herpotrichiellaceae > Herpotrichiellaceae sp. UM238. Next base: position 51,870 of record AMYF01000093.1, on the reverse strand, counting down.
TGAGCCGGCATTTGAGCCAGAGTCGCTGGCACTCTGTCTAGATTCCCAGGTCTTCGTGCGCTCAACCGGCTTAAGCTCATCGCCGCCTGGCAACTTGACTGGGAAGTCGTCTGGATCATCCTCGGGGTCTCCTCTCAGATACAGAACACTCATGGGTCGAGTCGAGGAGAACATATCCTGAAGTCCAACAAGTTTCAGATGGAGATCTTCTTCGGCGGACATTCTTCCAGCTTCTGCATCAGAGTCAGCAGACCAGTTCCTTTTATGCTTTGTTAGTTTGGAATGTGAGGCAGCACCTTTGGCCATTGATCCACTTCGCTTTCGTTTTCCAACAGTGCCTACTCCAGCCTCTGCTTGCTGTATTTGTTGTTTAAGCTTTTCGATCGATTTCTTGACATGCGCGATGTCGTTTGAAAGCTTTCTCTCGGCACCATGATCACGGAAAAGTTTGACCTTCGCAAAGCATACCTCTGCCTCACTCTTTTGCGCGTTCGATGCATCTGTAAGCAGCTCTGTTTTTGCACAGAGGCGAACAGGTATGCCTTTAACACCTTTGGAGTGGCTGAAGTCAGTTGAGAGGAAATTGAAGCGCACAGATATTGAGCAATCTGCGACGCCATTGGCCCGGTTGTTGGGATGCCAATTCACAATGAAGCCATCGAAAGAAGCCACCTCAAGCTCGATCTGTGGTTTCCGAATTTCGTCGTCACCACCTTGATTAGGGTCCACGTATTCAACAGCCAACAACTTGCCGCCTCTCTGATGTGCTTCGTTAAAGCCGCGACCTTCCCTCCAAAGTTGCCAACAAGCGCCAGGTTTGGCGCGCTGCTGTTCGTCCTCAAAACTTATCCTGACGTATGTTCGATATTTCAGGTTCGAGGCGTTGACCGGAGGAACCGTGTCGTAAATGGACATCGTGTAGGCTTGGCCCTTGTTGAGATATGTTACTGGGATTTCGTCAGGATTGCGAACCATGGCTGTTGGTGCATTCAGGGTTGTGTGAAACCGGAACCTGCATCCATTGTTAGGCGATTTCGTGATGGCACTAGCTGAGACATACTTTTCGTTTGATGCATAACTTGGGATGGAGACACCGCTATCGTGTTGCTGGATTGGAGGCGGTGCAAGAGCCTGATGCTGTTGCATCGCTTGCATTTCGTCTTGATTGGGCGTGGGACCTTTCGAGGAGCCTTCGACCCCATCGTAGCCAGAGTCCTGGTGTTGCAGAAAATGGCTCGGGGGAGCATAAGTCTGTTGGGGTTGAAGGTGTTGTTGCTGGTGGTGCGTATGTGGGTGGAACGGATCCTGAAATGCGTGCTGCGGGTTCAGTAATTGTGGATTGAACTGCCCAAAGTGCATTGGATCAGAAGCACTAAGCGCATGTATGGAATGAGGTAGTGAAAGGGGAGTATTCAGTCCAAGTGCGCCTGGAGTATGAAGATCGCCCGCGGCAGAGCTGTGCCATAAGGTGTTGAAACCGCCCGGTGTTGGAGTATAGTAACCAGGCGGCTGGTTCGCAAAATGCGCAAATGCGAAGGAGTTTGGATCCATCAGAGATGGTGTGAAGCGCCACTGATCTGTGAACGGCTTGGGTGTCGCAACAGTGTCTTTAGTCGTGTCGGTTATGTTGTCGAAGACTGGTCTGTTGAAGTAGTCGTCAGCAAGGTCTGGGAGCTCGCCGTTCGAGCGATGAGGACTGTGCTGGGAAGACATGACAGTTGAACGCTGACCGAGAGGCAAAGGTGTGAAGGTTGAAAGAAGGTTTGAGCATGACTTGAGAACATACCTGTGAGCATCTCCGGGTTCCACAACAGACTCATTGATAGACGTTGATCCTATTTGGGAAGTAGCCGGCACCGCTTGGCTCTGGTCGGCCGAGGAGGTGCCTGGCCCAACCTCAGGAAAGCTCTGCTTGAATGCAGCATAGAAATCCTCGTCAGGCTTTTGTGACGAGCGTCTGTTTGCGAACATAGTGGTTAGTTCCAGTGGATGGACAGACAGACTCGAGAGCACTATGAAGATGTTGGATAGACAGACCGCTTGCGAAACATTTGGCGCGGCAGGCCAGACGTCTCAGGTGAGATTGCGGTTGTGAAGCCAGTCAAATCATCTAGCAGTACGCTGATTGTTGCGTTGAATTTACTGAGATCGTGCCATGCGCCTTTGGACCGGAGCTGAGTGTTGACGTTCGTCGCGAATGATGCCTGAGGTCCGGGATTGTATCGTGCTGGTTGCTACAAGTGCTGCGCCTGCCTGGACGCGTGTAGACTTGGAAGTGATAGTGCAGTCACCGGTCTAGACGACAGAAGCTTGAATTAACGTAAGGCATATTCTGTTTCTATGAATATGAAGGTCGGATATGCGAGAATTGATCGGCGAGAAGCAGTTGGAAAGTGAGGTAATGGTTGGTCGCGTACTTAGGTGAGCCAAATTGGAAAGGCGCTTCTGACAGGCATGAGCAAGATGGAGGGATAAGTTAGTACTAGTAAGTGGACCGAGGCGGACGACAAGCATGACAAGGATATTGAAAAAGAGTAGATGGGAGACACGCGTTTCTGTTGCTGGAAACGACCAACTAGGATGCTACGGGTAGAGTTGAAGAGTACGACGGAGACTGACCTAGCACCCTGGCTAGGAACTTTACGGAGCGTTGCTCAATAAACCACGACCTAGGCGGGTCGAAGCCACACCTACCAAAGAATGATTGGGACAAGCAAGGTTGTGCGCCACGCAGTGCTGGAACAGAGTTTCAGATGGGGTTGGCGGTCTAATCCTTGAAGAAGACTGTGGCACTTGCGCGAAACGGTCTTTATCCACAGGTCAAGGTAAAGCCAAGAAGCTTGCCTTTCCGGAGCCCATTGATCAGAACTTCAGAAATTCGATCGGCATAGGTGGCGCAGTGTTGTGGCAAACTGTGGCTGGTAACCCTGCAAGAAAGTACCTCGAACAGCGTGCCGCTTTTGAAGACACGGCTTACCATTGGTGTCACCGCAAGAAACAATGGACAGTCGTTCCAGAACGTCCTGCAAAAATTTCATGGATCTTTTAGATTACATTTTGCGGTAGCAGCGCTCGACTTTGGGCGGTGACACCACATTAGGCTCCTTCGCGCCGTGACCCAATCTTAACCCTAATAGGCTGAAACATTAGGCTCACTGGAGAGATGAGGCACCCTCCTGCGATGTCGAGAAACATTCTACCGTTAGACAGCGACACTGTTGCTCTCTTGTCACCTGGGCCGCCTGGCGATGACGTGGTAGTGCAGAGCGTACATTGATCATTGATAAATCTTCCCGCCAAACTTGTGTAGTTCATGCATCTCAAACTAATCTTTTAGGGCAATTCGACATTTTCCGCAATTCCCTTTTCGACCCGTGAATCGTTCTCGACCATGACACAAGTAGTCCCCACTTACCGATGCTGGCGCAACTTCTCGAATCGCTTAAGCTATACGATGTGAACGGAATGCATGTTCGCAGCGCTGGGAACTTTGCATTATTGTCCTCATTTTTCCGCCTCGAGAACATCGTGCTGTGAATGTTTTGAGCCTCCTCAGCAGCGGGGATTCACTCCATTCTCTTAACAGTGGCGAAAACAACGTGGAGAAATTCTCTCTCAAGGGAAATGAAGACCAAAAGCGACGGGTATGCAATTACCTTCGGTAGATTAGATCTGAAGGTCCTCCGAATTTCCGGCGGCAGTGGTCTTTGCTTGTTCGAACACACTGAATACACCATTGCAAAGAGATCGCCGCAGAACTAGAACAGTCATGAACCACGGCATGTACAGTATGCATCATGATTTGATCATTCAAGATTGTCAACCAGTAACGTCGAGAAGGTAGGAGCAATACTATCACTGGAGCATCCCCATGCTACGAGTCGTACTCGGTTCATGGTATTTTGGCATCAACAATTACCAGGTCGGTCAGCCTCCCTCAAGTGAAAGGACATGTAGAAATTAACGACTTGCTCTATCAGTGCGCGGAGTAGTCGTAGGGTGTAGGCACTCGTCGTGGTATGCTCGGCTTACCTCTTCGCAGGTACGCCATCTTCTAAATGCCGCTGCGCCGGCAGCCGCGGTCCCATTGGGTCTGATCTTGCTTCCGACATGGCTGTCTTGGCATAAACGTGTCAACGAAGCCAAACGATACACGATGTTCGAGTTTGTGTTACCGTGGAGAATCGAGAAATTAAATGTGCACCGCCACAGGACTGCTGACTCGATCTCGATCCTCCCAGGAACTGATACGCCACACGTTGAGGCTCTCTGAGCCGTTACCTTACATGAGATTGTGCCTTGCAGTGCTACATCCAACAAAAGAGTCGCAGCGTGCAGCAGGGCCTGGAAACGAGCGTGCGGGGTGCAATGCGAGCCCACTAAGCTAGATGATCAGCGTTCTGCATGTGGCAGATGACCAGTTGTAAGCGAATCGGAGGCTCTGCATGCTGCCAGAGTTGTGGCATGCTGCCTGCAGAGGAGGGGTTTTGCGGTTGGGACGGCCTTTTTACCTTTCTCCACAAGTGTTTCAGCCACATGAGTGGCTGTTCGTGCAGCCTCAATGGCCCTACCGCATTTTCTATCACAGAATTTGCGTTGCTGGCAATTTATGCGAAGGATTACTGTAATGAGGTGCTGGACAGCAGTGTCAAACAATGCTGACGTATTGTGCGTTGGCTAATCACAACGCAACTCTGGGCCACTGGTGGTTTTGTCGTCATTCAAGTACTCCGTACAACCCGACCAGCTGATTGCCTTCGTTATCTAGCAGAGTCTACAGTACGTGCCAAAGGAAAATTGTGCTGATTGTGGAGGTGGCAGCCCCTGCACTTATCCATACAATCTTGTCGCTCTCTTGTCGCTCATGAAGTGACATTCTAGAGGCTCTTCGGACAATGAGCAATTTCAACGTTACCTTGCCGTAATCTCAAGAGGTCGTTAAACTTTTATCATCTTCTACCGACCCTTGGTTGCTATCTCTGCAATCAATGAGTGCCCTGCAACGACGAGTTCCTGTAATAACCTTCGGACGGTCTCGCCTCCGGTGGAAATGTTGACTACCACTCTGAAAAAGCTACCGCGGTCCTCTTGACCCTCCAAAGCTGGTGCAAAGTCCACCATAAAGCCTCTCGAGATTAATGCTCTGGCTGTCCTTGAAGTCACCTGGGAGTTGAGCTTCCCAAGACGGGAGCGATGATCTTGTTGCACTTCTTTTGTGTTCGCATCATTTGCTAGGTCCTCTTGCACCGCGACCAGCCCAGGTTGCCCAACCAGCCCGAATGTGTACTTGCCACCAGGGGTGAAGTAGAAGCACACTTGGAGACAATTCGGACGGCTGTTGTAACCCAGTACGGGTGTAAGGTCAGGGTTCTCATTTACAAGCGTCGACATATAGCATGCGATGTCATGAGCGTCGTCCACGAGTTTTGCATAGCCAGACGTGCCGTAGTACTTCAAGCAGAAGAAGAACTTCAGCGAATCACCGCGGCGTCCACATTGCAGAGTCAGGTCGGCAAGGTCATACGGCTCAGCCCAATCTTCGTGTACTGGATTGCTGTTAGAGTCGTCTACCAGGTCCCTGTTCTCTGCGACTGCATCATCCAACGCATGATTCTGGTGAGGATCACCTTGCCAACTGTTGTCATCATCGTGGAAGAGATAGCCTGCTTTCAAAGTGTTGGCTTGCTTAAATTGCCTCAAATCTCTTCCCAACAGGAAACTGCAGGTGAGGGGAACGCCCAACATCTTATGAGGATTTGTTGCAATTGAATCCGCAAGCCAAATACCACGCAGGCTCTCTTTGATCTCGGGTTTATTCGAAAATACAAATCCACCACCCCACGCAGCATCAACGTGGAACCAAAGTTTTTGTCGCCGGGCCACTTGGTAGATATCCTCGAAAGGGTCGAAGGAACCTAGAACTGTGCTTCCTGCAGTTGCGTTCACATAAAAGGGCACGCTCCCCTGCTGCCTGGCCTCAACGACCAGCCTTTCGAGCTCAGTCGCCTGCATCCTCCCATTTCTATCAACAGGCACAAGTATGACACTACCACTCCCAAAGCCAAGAGCTTGTGCGGCCTTTTCGATGCTGTAATGTCCGTGTGCGGACGTAAATAGAAGCAATCGCCCCTTGACCGCGCTATTGCCGTCGACTTTTGTCTGCGGAAATAGCGTGTTTCGGGCGATGACAATCGAGGTCATGTTACTCGCACTGCCTCCTTGGACACTGATCCCACCGCTTCGTGGGCCGTCCAGCCCAAACATCTGTGCCATATGCCGTGTAACACATTTTTCAATGAGGGTCAGCACCGGACTGACTTGGTATACGTGTAAATTAGTGTTCAGAACACCAAGCACCAATTCTGCAAGTATACCCGGCGGGAGTGGCCTAGCATAGAGCTTATCCAAAAAGCCTGGGGCAGAGGTGTTCACGCTAAACCTCAATATGGTCTCAAGGACGCGCTGTAGAGCTGGGCCGCTTGAGGCCTCTTCGTTGATGCTCAGGAGGCCCTCCTGCTGCAAAATTTGTTCCAAAGACTCTCGAGAAATAGAAAGTTGGTCGACAACTGAAATGTGAATGTCAGTTTTAGCGTTCTGATAGTCGCAGCTGACGTGTGCAAGCTTCTCTCCTTCAGCATGATTTACGAATCTGGCGAGCTCAGGAACCGCGTTGTAGAGCAGCTCCTCGAGCTGAGCAGCTCGTTCGCGTAATGGCACAAAGCCCTGCTGCGCAGGCATGGCCCAGTCACGTGATCAGATGGACTTGGGCAAGCAATGTGTCGTCGTAACTGTGAAGTGGGAGGCGTTTGAAGATTTGAGTCTGTATCGCAACACACCGTGCCGCTGCTTCTGGGGTGAGTCAGCTTACGTTCGAGATAAACATCTTCATGAAGCCTCTTCGCTCGTACCATGAGTGAAAAGTTTTTAATGACGCAATTCATATCCGGGGTCCACACTGCTCTCGCGGACAAGTTGTTGAACGACTATGCAAGCCTTGGTCGTTATGAGGCAGGTATCAGGCATCGGCTTTGATCCTGACGGTCGCACTGTTCTGCCGGCTGCTCGTTGCCTGCCTCTGTGCGTAGCGCTCCCGGGCGAGCTCTATCGCGCTCTTCTTAAATTTCGCCTCTTTGTCCTCTGCGGAAAGTAGATCAATGCCTCTTGAGATAGCCTGCCAGTCTCGGAATCGTCTCTGGTAAAGATCCATGTGCCAATTCTTCCACACTGACCTACCATAGGTTGAGTCACGCAGTTTTGCCTCGTTAACTTGTAGGATCTTCGCGATTCGCTCTTTCATGAACTGCGAGCCATTTGTGGCAGTCCACAAGGCATCAACTACATGAGAACCAGCTGGATTGGTAGCCAGATCTGCAACCATGTCGTAGTACCTGGGCACCAGTTGTCGTAAGAACTTGCTTGAGGAAGCCTCTGCAGTCAAGGCCACCTGAACAAGTCTTGAAGAGGTAGGGTACCGAGCCATGCCTACAAGTGTGGCATCATCTTGCGACAAAAGACTGTCTTGTACCAAGCCACAAAGCTGAATAGTCGTAAGCATTGTTTGAGCCAGCAGTGAGCCTTGTACGTCAACTGCCAAAATGTCGTTCTTGCTCTGCTCGTCATCGTCACCTTTGTTTGAAGACATATTCATCTTGAGAATCTTCTTCAGTCGAGCTGCCACATCGCCGCCATACACTTCTGTCAAAGCCTTTTGTATCGGCATGAGATCCACGTCTCTTACAGAGCATCTATCTATGAGAGCTCGAATTACAGCAAGTCGGTTGCGCTCTATTAACCCTGGTAGCTCGGCGATTAATGCGTCGATTGCATGCATCAAATCGTCTTTGCCAACACGTTCAATAATAGCGATGGCCACATACGAGGCTATTTCGTTCTTCGCCAGCTTCCCAATGCGATCTCGGAAAAGATTTTTATACATCTTCTTGAAACTCTTTCCGGGTAGGTGTCGGACCAGTGTCTCCAAAAGATACGCTCCAGCAGAATCGTAGACCAAGCTAGAAATGAACTTGCTGCTCTCAGAATCTGGTTCAAAGTTTCGGTCAGGCACAAGCTTCTGCAACACTACATGGTTTCCGGCATCCTTGTCAACCTTGTCAGACAGCTCTAATTGCAGTAAAAGCTGCAGAACAGGACTGCCAGTTGGCGACGTTGCAAGGGCTCGCAGATGGGCAGGATCCAAGCCAGATATCGCTGCTTCAACCAATCGCTGCCTTGCCTTCCTGAAGGTCTCGGGCACTTTTCTCAGTCGTCCTGCTGCTTCTTCAGGTCGCAAAGTATGGTTTGATATCTCCTTTTTACGGCTTGCAAGAAGACCTTGTGTGGCTGGCGCCTCGGGAGGCTGGCCTGACATCACAAGTAGAAGTGCTCGGACAGTATGTGAGGCAAACTTTTCTGTGAGCAGGAAGCCGACGTTCGCCTCGAGCTTCTCTTCCGCTTCCAAAAACAAAGATTCAAAGGACGTGCCCCCGTCTTCGATCGGCTCTGATTTTGGATCAACATATTTCGCGGACTCTAAGAACAATGTCTCACAACAATGACTGCCAAACCGATGTTGCACAAGATAGTCGAGGTCCTGGAGAAATGCTAGGAATAGTGATCGTAGCTGATTGGGAGTTGACAAACGGATAATCTTCTCCAGATACCTTGAACATGACTGACTTGATGCGATCTTGATTTCTTTGCCGGTTGTCTCTCTGTGCACTGCATCAATGAAATTTGCTCGGTCTTCATCCTGGTCAAAATCATCCGCGCTGATTCTGTTGTTTACGCTAGCATAGTACTGCTGTTCGTCTTCGGTGAGCAAGCCATAAAACCCTGTTTGTGGTCCTTGTTGCTCTTCACCGTACAAGCCCTCGCCGAAAGTGATGAAGTCGTCACCAGCATCGCCTCTAACCGTGAAGGTTGGCTCCGCAGTCTCAGTTCTTCGGTTTTTCAAAGGTGGACCTTCCTGCTCAAATATTTCCTGCCTTTTCTTCTCTGCGCGCCTTCCGCGCTTTCTTAATTCTTGGGGCATTTACCAATACGACTATCCTTCCTGTTTGTCTATAGACATCAAATAGAACTGCCACAAATTTCTACCCGTCCAAGGAATTTAAACTTTACGCTACGACCTCGCCAAGCACCATATCAATCAGGCTATTCAACAGCCTCGTCGCACTTTGTAGGTTTCCGCATAGTATTCAAAATGCATCAAAACTACTCCTCACGACTTGTCATCGTGTATCGGCTTCTTAAGGCATAGTCAATGCATCAATTCAAGCGCCGCTGACGAGAATGAAGAGGACCCGGACAGCTTCGCTTGATCAAGTACTTGTTTTAGGTCTCTCAAGACTTTCTGAAAGCCACCAGTCTGCAACATTGTCGTGCTTGATCATGGTGCGGATATTACCTCGGAGGTTTCTCCGCATAGCCGTCCCGTACTCTATCCTCGTCGACTATTCTTAATCTCTTTCGCTAATATCTACTCGATAAAAAAGGAGTGTCAGGCCTTGATGCGTATCACTCATCGTGTTTCATGACGATGTTGCGTTCGTAGTTGACGAAAAGCAGTATCAAACGAGTAACGCCCTGCAGAACTTCATGCCAATAGAACGTATCTCTTAACTCGTGTTTTGAAGCTGTGGAGCTTACGGTTTCGTCAAAATCACCAGCGGACTTTCTGCTATGTTCACTCAAGTACCACTGATGTTGAGCCAATGTCGGTCCTCGATTTGTAAGAGCTTCTCCTGTGCAGCGTTCCTGCAACGATGTCCTTGGCCAGAAGCAGCAAAACAAGAACCCATTAGAAGACTCCAAGTACGGGTATTCACTACCACCTACGCAAAGCCCTTCCGAGCCTCTCGAGACCTGAAAGAAACAAGCACTGTGGACATCAAACAACACCTACCACTATCTAACCTGCGAATTCTTGACTTGACAAGAGTCCTTGCGGGCCCCTTCTGCACACAGATCCTCGCAGACTACGGCGCGACGGTCCTCAAAATCGAGCAACCTGGCTCAGGAGATGAGACCCGCCAATGGCGCACAGCTGGAGAGACAGCCCAAATGTGGAACGATGAGCTTCTTTCAGCTTCAAACCATCATAAGGCCGGTTCCGATCCCCTCATGAGCCTATACTTCTCCTCAGTCAACCGCAACAAACGTTCAATGACACTCAACCTGAAATCCGACCGCGGCTGCGCGCTCATCAAGGAAATGCTTGACCCCACCCGTCCAGACTCATACGATATCATCGTGCACAACTTCCTTCCAGGCAAGATGGATGCGTTAGGCCTGAGCTACTCAGACCTCAAGGAGATCAACCCCGGCCTGATCTACGCCTCGGTCTCGGGCTACGGCGCTACAGGTCCGAGCTCGAAGCGCGCAGGCTACGATGCAATCGCCCTTGCCGAAGCTGGGTTATTGCACATCACCGGGAGCAAAGATGGCGGACCAACGAAGCCAGGCGTCGCAATTGCAGACCTGTGCACTGGACTCTACACTCACGGCGCAATTCTTGCAGCAGTCAACGCCAGATCGCAGACCGGCGCTGGCTGCCACATTGACGCTTCTCTGTTTGAGTCTTCGCTCAGCCTCCTCATCAATGTTGGTCTCGCGAGTCTCAACCTCGATGTTACAGGCGATGCTTCAAAGCGGCGACGGGGGAATCGTCTGGGTCTCGGTCATCCGAATCTGGTACCATATGGCGGCTACAAGACCCGTGATAGGCGGCAGCTCTTTGTTGCAGCAAACAATAACCGGCAGTGGAAGCTTTTTGGCGAAAGACTGGAGCTTGATAGTAAGTTTATCGAAGAGTTCGGCACGAATGACAAGCGAATCGAGAGCCGTAGCAAGATCGATGAAGTGCTTGGCGACCGGTTCGCGCAGAAGGATCTACGACACTGGGAGGCAGTACTCGAGGGTAGTGGCTTGCCATACGGTCCTATTAACGATGTTGTTGAGGCACTAGAGCACCCACAGGCTGACGCCAGAGACATGGTTGTGCCTGTGGAGGGCATCAAGGCTGCGAGAGATGGGATGGTGAGACTGATCGGGCCTCCCGTCAAGTTCGATGGTGGTGCGGGCAAAGACAACGTTGTAAGGAGGAATCCTCCAATGCTCGGCGAGCATACTGAGAAGGTATTAGCAGAGATGGGATATGCTCAAGACCGAATACAGGAAATGAAAGGCAACGGCGTAATATGAGATGCCTACCGTGTCTGTTGGTTGAACGTAAGGATTTATTCCTCTGGTTCATACTTCAAGCAGCGAGCACCATGGTTCTGCATGGTTCTGCATTACAACTTCATATGCACACCGATCCGAATCTCTTCCCTGGTAACCAGTCGCCTCGCGGACTTGCCTTTCGCCTTCCATTCATTTCTAGTCCTCTGCGAGACTCTCCACTTTCCCTCCTCCGGGGCAGGCCGCACATGCTCAATTGATCTCTTGAGCCTCCTCATGAGCTTTAATTCAGGATCCGAAAGATCTGAGAGACTCCACCTCTTCGTCTGTCTCTCAAGTTCTTTCACCTTGACCAAAGGCGTAAAGTACCACCGGATATCCCACTGAGCCCAGTCCAAAGCAAGGCTCGATTCATCCTCGTCATCCTCGTCATCGTCGTTCTCATTCATATTGTCCTGGTCTTCGGTTGTAGATAGAAAACCAGTTTCAAGCTGGTCGGAAGAAACGCCAACGCGGCTCTTCTTGGCCGCGAGTCGTCCTATGATTTTAACGTGCTCGATGGTCCACCATCTGCTGTTCCGCTCGCTCGCATTGATGTTGGGGGACATTAAATCAGGATTCCCGTAGTACTTGCTTAAAGTGTCCTTCAACTCGTTGACCGCTACCTGGAGCTGATCGTACTGAGCACTTCGAAAGCCGAAATTGTCTTTGAAGCTTACCATCATCCAGAGGTTTGGCAAGACCGGTCTGTAAAGACCTAGGTCGCGCCAGAGGTGGCTGAGAAGCTTGTCAAGACATTTTGAACAATGAAAGAATAACGATGTATTCGTGCGGTTGATCAGATCGAAGTACTCTCTGCCAAGCATAGGCGATGTGGTAAGAAGATGCAGACCGTGGTTTCTCGCCCATTGAGCAGTCGTTCTGCGTCCGATGAGATACAGAAGGATCGGAGAGGGTCGTTGAGGTGATTGACTGCTTTCAAGTCTTGACTCTGTTAAGCGCTCGCAATAGTCAAGGACCATTTTTGGAGTATGCAGGTATGAGTAGATCTGGAGCCGGAGCTCGAGAGGAAGGCTGAGAAGATTGACAGCCATGTTGACCTCGATTCAGTAACGATGGTTGGCACATTCGTTCGAGGATGCAACGACAACAGAGATGCGTGACTCGAGCGACGACGGTCCAAAATCTGGGCAGTGAGTAATTTGTACCAACCTGAAAGACTGGCAGTGTCTTAGAGAAACATAAAGTCAGCTGTTACCTTCTCCACGTGCACACCAGGCAAAGTGGAGCTGTCACCCCGAATCACAACAAAAGCAATAGCTACGAGGATACGATATAATTGGGTAAAGGCGAGAGCATCTAACTATCACGGCAGCAGGATGCGGGGCTGACAGCTCGTTAGAGAATGTTATGCACGGACTCGTGGAAATACATTTCGATATATTAACGCATTTCAAGAAGCAGAGGTACAGCTTTGAGCAAAACAAGCTGTTTTATCCCAATCTTCAGCAACTTGCCCACAACACAAAATCAACGTGGTCATTTTTTTAACCGCAACACTTGCGCTGTCAGGTGTCTGCGCTTAACTTGGGAGCCTCCTGAAAATGTTTTCACAGGCCAAGCTCATGAACCAAGCTCTAGTGGGCGCAGCGCCGGCATCACCGTGCTTACTCCAATACTATAATCTGCTCTGATGCGCGTAATCCAAGGGCAATAGCATCTTGCTACGATTCTTCAAATCCATGACATAGCCTCCAGCCCGATTCAAAAGGAATGCTGCCATTGGATCATCGACCTTCTGGCTGATCCCAGGCCCCAATTAGAATGTCTGACTCTCTCTCCTTCTCGACAACAACCTTCTGTATCCATGTAGTTGGGGATTGTATTGTAGGAAACCTTCCCAACTTTGGCATCATCAGAGCTCGAGCTGATCGGTCCCAAATGTCCTGGTGATTGATAAATATGTCTCGCGCTTTGCTGCTGCGCTTTGAATCAAAAGAAACGCAACGACTGCGCCAGTATCCGTCTAGTGATTGTATTGATGGACAAGGCGGCTTGTGCTCAGGCACTGCGGGGTGCCTGCAGTATCGTCCGATCTCCTTGCTCAAGCGTCTCAAGATGGCATCTTGCTCTGCTAAGCTGGCATCCTTAGCCAGAAGAGCAGGGAATGGCATTAGGCCCTTGTACACAAGGATTTGTCGAACGGAGGCAAAGGGGTAGGAGTGGGCCTTCAACGCAAATGGTACACATCGTGCTTTGCAGCTTGACTTGAGAATGTGCACCGCTGCGGTCACATCGATGAAATCCTGCTCTGTCAACCCACTCATAGTCTTAGCCAAGAAGTGCTGCTGGTCCAGGTCGAAAATATTGTGTAGACTGGTGTATTCATCATCGTCAAGTGGTTGAAGGTTCTCTTCGTTTTCGTTGATGGTTTGCAAAAGAGAATTGAGGTATTGTTGGAGGATGAGGAAAGCACGCATCAACTTGAAGTTCAAAAGCGCCCGCTTCTTTACCCTCCAGTGTTCCAGAGCATTCTTGTCGTTCCGGAGCTCCATCGTCTTCATGAAATGACAGATTCTATCAGAAATCACATGGGCCAAACGGGAAACGTGCCCGTACTGTTTCGAAATGCGAAAGAAAGCTGAGAGATCCGATATGCTAAAATTTAAGGTGGACAGATGGTGCGTTCTTGACACTCGCTCCGCAAAATTGAGGTAGACGGCTTTGCCTGAACTATGCACTAGAGCATGTAAAGCATGATTTGTTGCTCGAAGGCTCAGTAGATCACTTGGTTCAAGACAGAATAGAATCAGATTCCGTATTTCCAGAGGCTGCTGGAGCAACAAGTGGATTATACCTTCACAGCGGTAATGCTCCAGGAGTTCCTCGGGACTGTGAGGCGCCGTGTTCGGAGTCGTATAGGCTGAGATCCTGCTTAGGAGGTGCAAGTAAGTGTAAGGAGATGGTCTGACGCTGCTTGTGGGAGAAATTGCGGGCGTCAACGCTGATTGGTTCAGCATATGAGGTTCATTATCTGCGTGTGTTGTACTCTGCATGAGAGGAGATATATCCATGGTCTATCAGTTATAATCAAATCGACTTCGCAACACCAGAACGTCGTGAGGTGACGCAAAGTATATATGTAGAGATCCTGGTGATCCCCGTGATGATACAGAATATACGATAGCACAAGATGCCAGCAGCAAGAGAATGAACAAGTCCCAGGCAACAGAACAGATGTGTGCGGTCGAACTGACTGTAAAGCCACACAGAGAACATAGTGGGGCAAGGGTGCATAAGTGGCACCGGTTGGCGATCGGCCGTGGGGCATTTCCCGAGGTCCGTCAGACTAGCTTTGACACTAAGATCAGAGCTTATTTTTCGATATGCAGAAAAAAAGACCTGGGCGGCCGCAGCCATACTGAACAGGTGTCACCTGCGCGACAGTCGGCCACATACAGCAATGACTTCCTACGAGAGCGACAGCTCATCCAACGACGACCTCGACGTACAGACCAACGTCGTACTAGGCTATACCACTACAGAATCAACTGGTGACGATATCAGCCATGTCGGCGGACATCCTACATGGCTAGATGCGAGCTTAAAACCACCAGCGGGATTGGCAAAGTGTAAGGTCTGCAATGAGTACATGTCGTTGCTCCTGCAACTACAAGCAGATTTACAACAGCATTTCCCAGATGACGAGCGCAGACTTTTCATATGGTGTTGCAGAAAAAAACAATGTTCCAAGAAGCCAGGAAGCGTTCGAGCATTTCGAGAAGTGAGGAGGGCAAAGGCGACAAGGAAACAAGAGTCGCCGAGGCAGGAGACCGAAACGCCTCAGCAACGACAAGATCTCGGTAACCAGCTATTTGGACAGTTACCTGCGCCTACCTCAACCAGCGGCAACCCGTTCTCAACCACAGGTGCCTCAACGCAATCGCAGACGAACCCATTTTCAACTACGTCCCAGACAATTCGCACCAATAGCCCCTTCTCAGAGTTAGCAGCCAAACCGCCACAACTTCCAACTCAGTCCTTCGCAAATAAACTCAAAATATCATCTTCGGAAGATCTTTCCTCTGAGTCTGAACCACAACCACGCCCACAGCCACAGCTCTCGGAACCATGGCCTTCTGAATCCTCCTTCCCACCACCTTTCCCCTACTTCTACCTAGACGCGGAACCCGAATATCTCGACTCCACACCTCCTCCCGTCCCTAGTCCATCAAACTCTCGCGTCACCGAAGTCCAAGACGGGCCCGGCGCTTCCTCCACCTCTGGCGCAACGGAAAAGGACCTCTACGAATCCCCTCATGATAAAACCTTTGACCATTTCGCCCGCATCCTCTCCCACAACCCTGAACAGATCCTCCGCTACGAGTTCCGCGGCACGCCCCTCCTCTACAGCAGTACTGATGCCGTGGCCACTCACTTCGTGGTGCCGGGTCACCACCTCCACCAGAAAGTAAAAGTATCGGGCCCTACAAAAGGCATTCCATCGTGTCAGCACTGTGGCAGCGCGCGTGTTTTCGAGATGCAGCTCACGCCGTATTTGATCTACGAGCTGGAGAAAGATAACGAAGAGGCGATGAAGATCGATGGCGGAGAGGGGTTGGAGTGGGGCACTATCCTTGTTGGAACGTGTGCCCAGAATTGTGGGGAACAGGGACGGGTTGCATTCAGAGAGGAGTGGGTTGGTGTGCAGTGGGAAGAGGGAGTAGTGGAGTGGAAGGCGAAGAAATAAAGACGGTCATTATCAGGAGCACCTTAAAAGGGCTTGTGTTGCCCTAGCTTTGACTTCGTTATGGACTGCATTTCTTCTCCATGTGTTGTTCTCATGGTTTCTTGCAGTTCAATTCTATCTATACTTCCACTCGTACCATGTTGTTGCTCGTAAAATGTCGTACCATAAATGCTTTTGCTCCTTTCCCACGGCGAAGATCTGCCTGCGGTATGACCTGTCAAGACATGCTTCATGAACGTCGTGACCAACCGAAAATGCTGCCCAACGAGTTGGAAGTCGTGTTGTTTAAAATGTCCTCCACTGTGATATAGATGTGTCGACACTGCATTCCCTCCATGCAGGCCTGACATACCTGACTGTTAGTGCTTAGTTTTCATTCGCATCTGCATGTTTTGCTCATCGCCTGTAAACATGCTGATTGCAATGTTGAGAACCTCTGCATAAATGTGAAACGAGGCTCGGATTATCGTAGTCGGAGAATTGAGCCCTATCAAGACCAAGTACTTATCTCGTGATGATCATTTGCAAACCATCGATCCATGGACCGCATGAGCCGGACAGGCCCGCTAGCTGGTAGCCTCGGGGAGCCATCAAAGTATGTCTGAGACCGCATTAGCTAGGCATACCTCAGAGATCCAGTGCAAAACTCACAGTGAGCCGCCAGTTACGTTCCCAAACATTCCAGATCGTCGGCCAATACTCGTCAAGATCTCGATGCCATCGATCCAGGCCCCTGCGCGAACAGCAAACCCCAGAATTGTTTCACCTCGGCGAGTGTCTGCCTAAACCTTAGCTAATGTTATGGCCGGTGTAGAATCGATCTCACCAAGTGGAAATTCAGCTGAACTACCTCCTCTTCTCCCAAACAGCTGAGAAGAGCCGTCTTCGTAACAGAACTCAATCCCGTCTAGGGCTGCACCGGCCCAGACTTTGACCGAAAGAAGGAGCTTGCTTTGGTACATGCAGCTTTGCAAAATAAGCTCGTGTGGCTTACTACCCTTCATTGAGGACGCTCCGAGCTTCTTGCCCTTGAAGCCTTGTCTCTTTTCACCAAAGTTCTTGCCTACCATGGTCATCATACTATTTTCGTCTTGCTTCGGACCCACTTTGATTGGCGGCAGAGAGATGATATTCTTTTGGGACAGAACCTCGCCGAGATCCTTGATTTCCACGTTTGTTGCGCTGCCAGACCAAATCTGAATGGAGATTCTACCCTTCTTTTTGTCGTCGGGCAATTTGGAACGAGCGTCAGCGTCGGTCAGCGTGATCTGTCTCGGTAGGATGGCATTGCGTGGATCTGGACTCAGGTATTCGAACCATTGGTGACACAGATCTGCCCCTTCAGTTCTAACCTCAACGAAAGCGACCCCTGAAGGTGCTAACACAATCAAGCGGCCACCATCCACACCGTAGTATTGTATGCTGTCATCACCCGAGTTCTGTGGCTCATCTCCTGGTACTCTGAAGCATGGATGGTATCTGAACCGCAAGATGTCTAGTCTGTGCCAGCCACATTCATCTTCTTGCTTGCAGACTCGCATTCCGGGCGACTTCGTTCGCGTCGAGTAGGGCTCTCGAATGCAGAATGTTCTGTTTAGCCGAACATAATCCCTCAGCATGACACCATGTTCTTGATGTGGGGAGCCTAGCAGATGGCCGACCTCATGAAGATGCGCTCCAATGCCGATGTTTGCTGCCTCCCAGCTGCTTCCGGATTCGTTGCAGTCGTTCGCTACAAAATTTGTGTCCGTTTTGGTGCAATCCATGAAAGCTGGCATAACCTCTTCAAGGCACGACGGGTAGCTCTGTAAAGCATGTGAACCGAAGATCGCAAGCTTTAAATCGTCACCTCCGCCGCCAAGAGCAGCGTGAGCAGTAATAGTACCTGCTCGTTTGTCCCAATGTGAATCAAGTATCAAGCAGGCAACATAGTGCTTTTGTCCAGGTCTTATGTTGAAGTGTCTCCGTATGGCATCGCCAGCGATGCTGTAAAGGTCGCCCTTCTTTGCAGCCTTCTCGTTCTGCTGTGCAAGGTCCGGGTTTCTAAGCTCCGCAACGGTGTGGTCACAGCGCACCACATGAATTCTCGTCTCGTTCTTTTGTGCTCCACTTTCCCAATCCCTGATTGACAATGTGCCTATCTGCCACTCTTCCTCGAACCTGAAACACCGTCGGCCAAATTTGTGTCTGTACATCTGTTCAGCAGTGAAAGCTTGCCATAGGTGCGCCGCCATTCGGAACTTGCGGATGGCAATGCTGAGGTCATTCCCTTCGTTCTGCACACGTGCCGGAGCTGCATCGAAGGTACAAGGGGAATCTTTGCCCACAAGGATCACCAGCTGGAGCGGCGGTGCACTGTTCAGAGGAAGATAGTTGAGCATGATGAAAGACGAGTGAACTGGAGCAGATCCGTTGCTGGAGGAGCTCAACTTCGGAGACATGAAATCGAACCGCAGTTTATTCCATCCGGGCGACAGGTATACGAGAGCCTTGAAGTATGCGTCTGAAACCGGCCAATTAGTAGGAGGAAAGGCGTATCCATCCTTATCATGGTGTACACTTAGATTCCCATCAATTGGTCGCAGCTGCGGTTCACCAATCTCTCCTGTCAAGACAATGATCTTTGAGTGAACGATTGATCCGTCAGTAATTGAGGTTATCTTCGGTGCGTAGGGAGAGGTAGGTTGAGACACACGCATGGTAGCCGACGATCCAGTGGGAGACATTGCCTGCGATTGAAGATTAGCAAGGTCTAACCCATACAAGTTGTCGTCTTACCACCATGCTGTTCCTGTTCGAATTTGGTATCATGTTTGGCCTTGGCGGTATTGATGGCGGTGAGGCCAGTCCATTGGTCTTCAGAGCGGGAAGATAGGTGTTTGACGGTGTTGCTGGGTGGCTTGAAGCGGGCGTAGAACTGGCGTATCCGGAGTTGAGTGTTGAAGATGATTTCTGAGAGGGAACGCCATTGCTCGAGTCTTTCGATGAATCCGAGGTTCGAAAGCTGGCGTGCGATCGTCGTCGCAAGTCTTTGAGGAAGGCCATTACGATTATCGTCTAATTATGTTGAGAGACGTAGTGCGTTTTCCGTTTTTTGAGTGGCTGCAATACAGCCATTAATCAGATTTGGGTGCCACTGATTAGAGGAAGCATCAGGAAAGCAGGAGAACGTTTCGAGTACACGGCGGGAAGCTTGTCACTGGAACAAGTAGCTCAGGGCATGCATGATACTTCCGCGGCGGCAGGAACGAAGGTGTTTGGAAAACTGAATGCGCCCGGCAATTATTGTTGTGTTGATGTAGGGAAAGACAAAGTACACCTGCCGACAGAACGTGGATTAGATGCGACAGACGTAGATTAGAATGAGTAACATTCTCTGCACAGTATCAGAAACGATGGGAATCAGGTTGTATCAGCATCTGCAGAAGTCTCAAAGCCTGCTACCATCATGGTCGGCACTGAACTATCTACAAATCCGCTTGCGGGCTACGCGGCATGAGCTGCGCGCGGCACCTGCTAAGCTTTCCGACACTCGGCAACTAAGAGAATACTGGTTAGAGCCCGAGCATATCTGACCATTGACGTCTGCCAGTGACGTACGTTGCCGGATACCATGATTCCGTTGAGCTCGCGAAATCCTACGCCATGAGGAACAAGGATTTACAAACGTAGAATCTGTTTGTCCAAGGAAGTCTCTTCGGGAACGAAATTCGACTGTAGATACGCCTGTTATAGCGCAGGTTCTGAATGCTCATGCACTATAGCCAGAAAAGTACACATTTTGTGTCCGGCGACGCATTTCCCGGTTGTGCAGGCGCAGACTGGGATTGATGTAAACTTATCGCCTTGTCTTTGGCGATTTTCGATACCACAAGCCAGACGCGATTACTACAAATCGAAATTGCAAGGAGGGCGCACAAGACGTCTCGGGCCTGCGTACCTGTCTACACGTGCTACGGAGCTTGAGTCAGTCCATGGGTCAAAAGTAGTGGGTCCGCAACTACGAAGGCCGTAGTCAGGCCGTGGTGCTGAAAACGAGTCGCCCGCAAGCTCCGAGTCTGTGGCCAGTAGAGGACAAAGTAGAGAATAAAATTTAGTGGAATCACTCAAGCTCTTCAGGCACGCCGTACCATTCTCGAGGTTTGAAGAGATGGCTACTGTACCTAGGTTGACACAGCTGCCAAGGAGACCTATGCCATCATGTTGTCGTAGCGGCATAATAGCAGTGTTGCCTATGTGCCCTTGTCGGCAGTTTTGCGCTGAACAATCGACTACTTACCAAGTGATCGCAGCTCAGGGATAAGGAGTCTAATCATTGCTCGGGCGGGACTTCGACGCTCTTGTCTCGCCGGTGATGAGGTCAATACACGCTTGCGGAGGACACCGTTGACACGACGACCATTAAGTCGTCATCGGTGCTAAAGTAGTATGAGTATTTGTTATAGTTGCTCTGACGATAGCTACTGACACCAGCTACAGTCGGCGTTCGGCGCTGTGGGCGGTAATCGAAGCTTCTCCTGCATCAGCGCACATTCCAATTAAGATTACGCCCGCCATTCAAATTGGTTCGCAGATGCAAGCCATGTTTCACGCGGCAAGCAAATAGTACAGACATAGGGGACGACGCATATGAAATGCCGGAGAATTCGAGGCCAGAACGCATGTTCTCGTTTCAGAGGTTCGGTAGATGCGGCTTCCCGAATCTGCATCCCAGCGAGATGCATTTCCGTCAATGCGCGCAACTCAGCTGGTCACAGCTGCTGAATGCTGCGAAATCGTCGATGGACTGCATAAAAAAAGGTTAGAGACACCGGCGGGTGTCATCTAGCGTGTCCTGGAAGCTGGATTCGCGACAGCTAAGGGCGCGATCGAAAAGAATGGCTGGAAAGGCATAACCTCCATGACAACGAGCAATGCCTGGTAAATTAGCACTGATTGGAGAGAGCGCACGCGCCATAGATCGCCCGGGTCCGTTCGATTCTCGGCTCTAAGAACCCACCCCGCGTGGTTAGTAACCTCACCTTTCTGAATTGAGATCTATTAATGCCAGTTCCAATCATAGCCCCATCGTGACTTTCATCACCACTTGCATTCGACTTGCTTGGATCCATGTCCACAGGCGGTCGGCTATGCTTCATTTAGTTCATTGCTTCATGTGCCTGAAAAGAAACCACATTGTCTTCTTACAGTACTTCATCGTCTCATTGTGACCAGCCTCAAAGGTCTCGGAAGCTTGCTCGAGAAGAGCGGCTACGTGGCGGTCACAGAGACAAGTCGTCCTTTTCGTTTTGCAGCTGCACCAACCCACAAGCATGTTGGCCGCCAGCTTTTTCCCTTTGGATACAGTGAACATGGCTTCCACACAACAAGACCAGCACACAGCTCAGGTAGCTGAAAGAGTAATGAGGAGGATCGAGATAGCAAAAGTATACAGGATGGCCCTTCTCGCTGAACCCTATCACTGACCGTTCTAGGTTGCCCGAGCACTTGAGAGTACTCTAGCACTTGCCCAGTGGAAGGCACAAAATGGCTTCCAAGACCGTACTTTGAGCACGATCGAACCAGAAATCACAGAAAAGCTGGCAAGAAGAAAACGACTTTATCCGGAAGACTTGAACACTTCAGATTCCTCATCCACCCTATCCGAAGACATCTTGACCTCTTCCTCACAACCCATCACTTCTTCCAATACTGTACCACCATATCCTGAATCAAGTAAAAAACTTCGTGCTTCTTCGAGCACAGTCCTTGAAAAAGGTGGATCTCATACCGGCTGGAGGCAGAACGAGGGCATGCCAAAATCTTCTCCTTTGCTTGATCGACCTCACGTAATGAAAGCTTCCTACCCCTCTCTACAAGATTCACCCATGTTCGATGCACCTTCTGCATCAGACGATGAGGAACAAGACAACAGTATGCCCACCATGCAGGAGCCCCCAAGTAGCATAATTTCGTCTTCGCCTCCTCGTACACCTCCGCCGGCTCGCCGCAGCCTCATGAATAACAAGCAGGCCAGTGCCGACCTTTTGTTATACCTCGCCAATTCTCCACGGACACCAGCAGTGCATGTCCATCACATCTCAAGCACAAGAAAAGAGCCACCATCCACACCGCCTCATCAGCATGCCACTCTTCCGTCTTCCGTTATGCAAACCCCTGGCAACCTCGGTCTTTTCAATGGTGCACTGCACACTCCAGGCAACTTCAATCTTGCTGATTTTTGCAATGTAACACCATCGCCGGCTCAGGCTCAGTTCAATCGCCACGGGACACCATTGCTGGGACGAACTCCTCACCGTTCAACCCGAAGAAGCTTGAACTTTGATGGGCTTGCACCTCCATCTCCATCCGAAGCGCGAAAAACATCGCACGGCCTCGCTCTCCAGCTTGGTGAGGAGCTTGAGAGACCTGAGTGATGCATATCATGGGGGACACAATCAATACTACCACTGACGTCTTGTAATGGCTACGGGGTGACATGAAAATCCCACAGCTAAGTTTCATCAACGTGATTCTACGAGCTATGATTTGCCTATCGATGCATTTCAGGCGCTTCAAGAGTTGGATATCGGCGATAGCGTGTTATTTTACTGATCGTGCCATATTAAACGGGCATTCAATTATGTTGTCTTTAGTGAGCGTTCGTGAACACAAATCGGCCATTGCATAAGGGGGCCAGGAGGTTGAAATTCGGGCTTCTGCTCAGAACCGTATGTAGCGTGCGAGTATATACATTAGTAAGGTAGCCAATCCAACGAAACTCAAATTTATCAAATGTGGAGGAGTGGGCGATGCCCGCTGAAATGGAGCTCGGAATAGTGCTTTTCTGCGCCTAGAAGCAGACTCACTTAGCAAGGAGGAATGGATCTTTAACGCCGTGCCCCTCTCGAATTTCAGCAATTACTCCCAAGCTCTTGTGGTCCCCTTTGCAGTAGTGCTGTGCTCGTGCAGCGTGAAGCTCTAACACGTGCCAAGCGTATTGCACAGCGCTGCCTCTCTATTTCTCTCTCGGTGCGTGTGTGGAAAGCTCGGGACGACTGCAAATGAAAACACGAAAAACGCGCAAACATCGCGTCGCATGCACGCGCGAATACCGCGTCTCAGTGCTGATTATGAAAATTTCACGTCTACTTGTGTCGCGTGTTTCGTTGCATGCTGAATCAAATCGGGCAAGGACCTCTCGGCAAAATGTCGTTCAAAAAAGCTAGAGAGATTCCTGAGATGGAGTTGAAACTCTAAATTTCGCAATCTTCAATAAGAGTTGCAGGAGAATGCCTGTTACACGTGATCGAAATGCCAGCGGTACCGTCATAAGTCAGATCTTGCATTTATGTGTAAAGGGCCTTTGATAAAGCCAAAAACTCCACTCAGTCTCTTCGTTTTCGATAGTGCTCGCACCGTAAGCTACGAGGTTACTGCCAGAGCAGACTGTTCAGAACAGGGAAAAGGGCAGCGATGCGGCGGGCAAATCGGGACTTTGCCCAGCCAGCTAGCCGCAATCGTTCCAGCCTTGCTTCCCCTCTTCTAACCGGACGCCTTACAAATTTGGTCGTGCACATCCCGCCAGATTGAGGTCGGTGTTATCCACGGGCGGCTTATCTGACAAAGCAGCAGGACGTCTCCCGCAACAATTCACGACATCCGCAACGGACCTGTTGTTGGTACCATCCCCTTACAAGCCATCAAGGTAGTTGTTTGGCTCCCACTTGTGCTGCACCTCCTTGTTCAACATCAAACGGACCTAAGACCGCACAGGCTTAAACTTTCGTTCTGTGACAGCAGGATTTCATCTAAAGATCTTTTACCTCGTTCGTCTGCAGCACTACGAAAGGCAAGGCCCTGTCATGATACTCTTATCAGCACTATAAAGTATCCCGTGTAGCATTGGCCACGGCATCTGCTGAATTACTCACTGGTATCTGCAGGCACTCTCGAAATCAGGAAATGCATCCACAAGGCTGAAGCGCACATGCCCGCGAATGCACGCTTCAAAAATGCAGTAGCCCCTACAGCACTGCAGTGTGGAGACGACAGTGAATGGCTTATCAATGACTTTTCAAACGACTTTTGTTGGTCAGCCACCTCGAGTGAAGAAGAAACACAAAAAGGCACGAACAGGATGCAGTACCTGCAAGGCTCGGAGAATTAAATGTGACGAG
Organism: Herpotrichiellaceae sp. UM238; assembly: GCA_000315175.1. NCBI lineage: Eukaryota > Fungi > Ascomycota > Eurotiomycetes > Chaetothyriales > Herpotrichiellaceae > Herpotrichiellaceae sp. UM238. Next base: position 27,780 of record AMYF01000093.1, on the reverse strand, counting down.
CGGAAGCCGGTCTGTTGCAAGTGCAGCGCCCTTGGCAGACCCTGCTCCTACAAGCCCATAAAGCCATCACTTTCTACAAACTCATCTACTGACGATGTTGAACATGATACGATCCCCCTGGTACCTATACCCGAGCTTGCGCTCTTTCCTATCGAGCGCACGCCAGAAACTGCTCAACTACAACAATTTTGTATGAGCACCAGCCTTGCCGTATTCAAAAATCTCGGACGACCATTTGACACTTTCTGGACATCCGCAGTTCCAAAACTTAGCTTTTCAGAGCCATGTGTTGCGCACATCATGGTAGCTCTGGCTGCTCGACAAAGAGCATCCTTCTATGTCTCCAATGAAGGTAATGAGCGTGGTCAGCTGATAAACGTGTACCACAAGCACTATACGCACGCGCTGAATCTGCTTGTTAGCCCAGAATCAAGGACCAAGCCCGAAATGATTCTGTTATGCTGCTTAATGTTCATCAGCATCGAGAACGTGGAGGACACCGTCTCAAACAAGTTTCTGCACCTGCGGTCAGGGCTACAAGTCCTCAGAGAATGGAAGAACACTCGTTGCTCTTCATCTCCTACAAGGACCATGTCTGCCAACGATCTCATCGAGAGGACACTAGAACCAATGTTTGCGCGGTTCGAAGCAGCAGTCAGCCCGTCGATCTATGACAACGAAGACAGACCAGCCTCTGGGCTCGAATGGCCAATGCCCGAGCTGCCTGAACGTTTTGAAAATCTAGCAACAGCACGAGGTGCTCTGTACGAGATCGCTCAATGGGTTTTCAGCCAAGGACACCATCAAATGATCTTTCACAAGCCACGTTCACCGGAGTTCCTTCAGACACTTGATTTATGCCTACAATGGCGAGACATCCTAGACAATTATGTCATGGACCATCCAAAGGAGAAGGAAAAGTATCGGTCAGCAGTGCTAGCACTGCAAACTAATCATCAGCTGCTCGTGCTTCTATTCAAATGTACAACACTTCCAAATGAATTACTGTGGAGGGTGTACTCTGATATGCTCGAAGATATTCTGCGTAATATTGAGAAAATTGGACAAGAAGGTCCTACCGACATACCACAACGGCGGAATAAGATGAGTTTATTGCCAAGAATGTTGCCCGCGCTGTTCACAGTCGCAACCATATGTCGTAGGAAAGTTACTCGAAGACGTGCGGTGGAGCTGATCAAGAGTGTGCACAAGGCGAATCACCAAGACGACTGTTTTGTTGCGGTCATCGCCGAAGGCATAATGCAACTGGAAGAAGCGCTCGAAGAGAAAAGCATGTGCAAGCTGAGCTCGATGGAGACCCGAATACGACCATTGATGGCCGAGCTCGTCCCCGGCTGGCCTGGCAAAATTTTGCTGACCTACACTAGACCATTTGTCCGACCATTGATTGAGGACGATCCAATGCTAGGCCCGATAGTGGCGGGCGCACCCAAAGATATTATTGAGCTGTCATGGCTATCTAACGATTCGCCCCCTGCTAAAGTCGTGTGGCTGTGGCCGGTCATCGAGTTCTTGAGACTTTCTGGGTCTAGTGGGCTGGTTGGGCCAAACATCGGTCACTGTTTGTGCAAGACCTACGGAGCATTATTTGCACTCATGAGGTAAGACATTGACAGACGGTAGCAATACCAGATTTGGAATTAAGGTCTTTCTTCCAGATCAATTGAAGCCGTGTACGAGATGCAGGAGTTCTAGCAAGGCGACTGCCATATTATTCTGCTGTGGCCACGCAGTACACTTCAGTTCTTGCCGATTGAGTTTGGAGTTTTCAAGAAAGCATGGATGTCGAATGTCGGCTACCTTCGACGCCATATGGGAGCACAATGTCAAATGAAGAATTGGTGCCCTGCATCCAAGTCGCCGATAGGGATGAGACGACGCACTGGATGGTAAAGGGACCACAGCGTTTCAAAGTATCCAGCACCAATGCAGCTCGATTGGGGCTATATGCCAGCGAAATTCAGAACGTACCGGTCTATGATGGATTGATGTCGAACACTTGGGTTTGGGAAAACAGGAGTGGAGGGCACGAGCTCGCTTGACTTGGCTACGAGCGTACATTAATCTTCTTTCAATTTGAGGCATTCCTTTTACAGTGGGCACGGCTGCTTCAATGGCGTTTACTGCGCAAAGCTTCTTCTTCCCTAATACGACGTATCGTAGCTGCATCGTGTATTAGCAGCACTCCTGCACTGGCACACCCTGCGAGAGACAGCTCGCTGCAATCTATGATCAGTCCCAGTTGCGGCCGAAGCCCCTTATACCGCAGTCTAACCTGCCCTCCCTTTCTCCAAGCCATTGTTATCGTGAGGGAAACGAAGTATTGCAACCTACTCGCTAAAGTACCTTTGCACGCTCCAGAACCGTCAACCACGAACCTGCGATGCCCGGCTCGGACAACCAGCGAAATCTCATTTACCATGCCGCAACGATAATATAAAACTGACTGACGGTCCTTCTAGACAACAAGTATAGCTATCCCAAAAGATTTCAGGTTGATCGTGCAACGCTCGTACTGCACGGTGCGCTAGACGCGCGGTCCTTTACCATCACGGCTGTGAGGCCTGGCTAATCCGAAGCACAGAGGGGAAATGTCGAGATGGACAAACTTGGAAGACTGAGCTCGATAATTTCAGCACGGTAATGGCACCTTCGTCGGAGGGAGGACTGATCGTTGTGTTGTGCTACCTTGTTGCGATCTTTCTGTTGGAGATTGTTGACATCGTGTTAAGCTCTTTCTCTCCTGCTTCGATTTGTGCATCTTCTTGCGCCTACGAGGTGTTTGCCTCGGTGTTGTCGGTATGTTTCAAATTCTTCTTACCTTCTCTGAAGGACGGCGTCGTCGAAACAGTCTGTTCTGAAAACCAGCTGGGGACATAGCAGTTTTTCAACCCGTAGATGTTGCCATCTTTAAGCATTATGCGCGGAAGGTCGAGGTCAGCCACGAGGCCCTAAGAGCTTGCCTTGAAACCGCGAGGGATCACCAAACAATGCTTTATTCCTTGTGACTTCAAGGTCTAGATATCCATTTGCTTCTTTGGTGAGTTACCGGGTCTGGGGACTAAGAGATAATTTATGCACCAAGCTTAGTTCAGCCATGTTTGGTAGGGTCACTACATGTTTCATGTCGAAAAATGTCCCTCGCGACTAATCTAAAGCAACCACTAAGCTCCGTACTAAAGCGTAGACGGAAGGGGCGTAGGACGACCAGAGCAGTTGCAGGATGTCACCGGTACCTGGCGTATCCTTCTCATGTAGAAGGGAGGGTCCAGCTTTGGCAAGAGGGAACTCGCTTTGCCTTGGGTGAACAGCTTGAACCAAGCTGCTTCTAGATACGAAAGTGAGCTGTGGAGCTTGCAAATCCTCGTGATTTATCCAGAGAATGTGAAACGCGATTTCGGCTACGGCATGCTGTGTGAATTGCTTTGCGTTGCAAACGACTCTTCTCAAGAATTGATCTCCCACGTCTGCAAAACAGAAGTGAAGGCAATTGTGCGATCTGCATTCGTCTCTCATATGACCGCCAATGACGCAGTGCTGCGATTACCCGAAAAGGTGCCCTGGAAGTGTTTTTCAATCTTAATTTCGAGCTGGACTTTCGAGTGCGAAGAGAGGCTCATCGGTCATCCAGCTGAATATTTTGGCTAAGCCAGTCCATGACGAAAACCCCAAAGACCAAACAGCGGCATGTTTCTGATTATTTGCCACCAAACCAGCTCGAAATGCCAGTCTTAGCCTTCGCTGCCCCTTCAGTTACTGATTTATCAAACTTCTCGATGCCTTCGTTGATCTTGTGAATTTCACTGCCGGCCTTCGATGCAAGCTCTTTTGCTTCTTTCCGGCCCTCTTCAAGTTTCTTCTGCGCGTCGGCAGCCTGTTCTACATTAGAATCGAGAACCAGAGCTCTGATATCGCTGAGCTTACCGCCCTGTCCGCCTTGTCACCAGCCTTGTGTACGAAGGCTTCAGCTCTTTTCTCTACCTCCTTCTCACGTGGCTGTACCTCACCCTTCAGCTTCGCGGATGCTTTATGGGCGTCGGCTACGGAATAGAGTCAGCTCATAGTCTCGCTTCATTGCTTTTTGGGATCGATCACCTTCAGCTTGTTTCTGCGCTACTTTCGGATCACCGCCAGCATTGTAGAGGTAGTACCCGACACCGCTGCATAGCTCTGAGTCAGCACAGCTGCACCAAAGCAAGAGCCTGACTCTTGAGATGCTCGACGTACCCAGCTGCTGCCAACCCAACTATTGTGAGACCCCGTCGTGACATGATGGCTGATGAATGCAAGTTCTTCGCAAAATGTCCCTCAAATGGATTGCGCTTGGAGCCGAATTGCTCGATATTGACTGTTTCAGAAGATCAACGGCTGCAAGAATGCAAAAGTCGAAGTCACAAAGTAAGCTCCAACTCGCTTGCAGCTCCTCTCAAATACGACTGTGCCAAACCATGACGCCCCGTGAACGCAAGCCAACATGTGATTTGGGTGACATCACGGTAGCCATGGGTAGGAAGCTCCCACTCCTCGCAAGAATGGTTTGCTGACCCAATTACGCCCCGGCAAATCCATCCGCTGTGCCTGGAGCTCGCCCAGCCAGCATAATCCAGGCATCATTCCGCGCTTGTAGCGCGTCAACCTTTCCCCGCAGTTTTCACTTTGGACAGCCACATCGCAATTACGCACTCGAAGCTAAAAATGTTGGCTTCAATCTCGACTACTTGTGTCCTTTCCTTCAACGCAGACATACTACATTATAGAGTATTTAGCAACTATTCTGCTGATAAGGAGAGGCTTTCATCATTAACAATAAACTAGTTCAGCCCTTGAATCACCGGATTTCGACAACCAATACCGCCAATATAACGGTTCAGAACCTCCCCAACCTGCATCAATTCCACCTACGTCAGCTCGAACATCGACAAAGGCAAATCTGAACTGTAATCACGATCGGGGCAGCATTGAGGAGCTAGGAGACCAATACATGACACCGAGATTGTAGCACATTTGTGCGTGGCATGTCCTCCGAAGTCATCCAAACAAGAACGAATGAGTCCGACGGAGACAAATATGACCACGAAATTAAGCTTGTTGATACAACGGTAGCCGGCAGTGAGGAGTTGCCGAAGCTCACATCGAGTGGAAGCTGGAGGAGACTGGGTCGCATTTCAACGCGAACTTCGGTGAAAGAGTCGCTGTCGAGGAGAAAATACGCTAGCTGGAGGAAGGACAAATTTGAGTCCGATGATGTTACCCCAAGTGCGGCTAGCGGTGACCAGACACCAAGAGCCGAACCAAGCAGCGCGGTAGTCGAAGCACACCCGGAGCTGGAGGAGAGCCAGACTGTAGACTTTGGACAAACACGAGATATTGACGATGCTGGGAAGAAAAGTGCGTCCAATAAACCGTCCACGACCCAGAAGGAGGAGACGCCTGAATATGAGATTGACATCCTCTATGAGAATCAGCGAGGGGCATTTTTTTGCGGCATTCCGTTATACTCCCACTCATCGTTGCTAAACTTTGATCCGGCGGCATGGGTGACAAAGGAGTTCAAGAACTCTCCGGTCAACATTACAAATGCTCAGGTTCCAGATCCGAGTTGGATGTGGGCATGGAAGACATGGTATGTGGATATGAGCTATGATGTTGATGAGGAGGGGTGGCAGTATTCTCTTGCCTTCGGGAAATCCTTCGCATGGCATGGCACACACCCATGGTTTCACTCATTTGTGCGCCGACGAAGATGGTTGAGGAAAAGAGTAAAGAGGATGGATTTTGTCTTTCGCAAAGACAAAGAAGGCACCATGGAAGCCGCACATCACTTGAACACAGATTATTTCACCATTCATTCAAAGACACGAGATCGAAGTCCCGGAGATGTTTCAAATCCAGAAGCACAACTTGCCCGCCCTGCCAGCTACAGGAGCTTCCAATCGATCGATGAAAAATACCGGGAACCGGACGAAATCAAGGATATACCATCACTCATGAAGGCAATACGTCTTGCTACCATCGATCGCGAGAAGGTGAATGCTGTTAAGCAGTTTGTGACTACTGCAGAGGACGAGCTATTCTACCTCAAGGACAACATGCAGGAGATCATGTCTCAGCTCGTCTTCCAGAACTCGAGGCGGCGCATACTACAGTACCTGAAAGACCAAGCCGAAGAAGCCCAGCAGCATCGGGATGAACACGATGTTCAGGCCCGGCCTGAAGGACCAAATGAGAAGCGACGAATAGACAATCTGCTCGCAGCCGCTGAAGCTGCGAATCAAGAGATTCACGGGCTCGAGTTCTGGAGCGATCGGAAGCATGTCTTGCGTACCGAGGACGAAGGAGAAGACGATCAAGAACTGCAACAGCAATCTAAATTAGCTCTTGGCGAGATCAAGGGCATATCCGAAAAAGCAGAGACATCGGCTGAGATCAGAGTCGACCGCAGGCTGGTCAACAAGGGCAAACAGCCGGAGCGCGACAAGCCACCGCCATACGAAGGTACCCACGACGAGGGAGACAGAGAGCGACGTTTGGGACGCGACTCCTTGCTCGTTCCGGAAGGCGAGGATGAGGGGAAGGGCGGCGATGAAGATGCGTGGAAAGGCCAATCAGCCAAACCAGTGGACATTAATATGCAGCTCTAGCGTGGCGTTCTGGCGGCGTTCTGTAGGTGATTTCAAATGTTAAATGCGGATGGGAAAGCAATATACCCCCTTCGAGTATAGTGCCAGCGACCGCGACATGGTCGCGTTGTGACGCGTTTTCGACGCGTCTTTGCGTTTGCAATGTGTTATAGCAAATGTCATGCACGTTCATCTCTCAAGTGCTACCGGACAGTAACTATTCCATTGCTGCAATACTCTCGGTTCGAAGTCATTGGAGACGACTGCAGATACTGGTTTATTCGCACCTGCCCTCTCCGCCACATGCTCGCGATGGCTACTTCCTCAAGAAGCAGAATTGCAAAACGACAGCCACGACCAGACACCAGCGCCTTCCGCATCACCAAATCGAGCAGACTCAATGCACAGCCAATACCGAATAAGCAGAAGCTCGATGCAATCGAAACAGTTATTGAACAGAGACAACGACCTCAAGGGTCTGAAACACAACTGCCAAAACAGAGCCGTTCCACAATTTCCAAAAAGAGAAGGCACGACGCAGTAGAGTCAGATGCTGAGAACGAGGAAGGCGCGATCGGAGTGAGACAGAAACCGCAGAAGAAAGTGCGACCGACGGCTGTCATAATTACCCCGCCCGCCTCTTCGCCTGAACCCGAGAATGAAAGCTTGCCAGAAACATTGGAAGAGTTGAAATCCTTGCACAAAGTATTCTCGCACGCGCTAGCTGTACACTTTGCACATCATGGCATGAGCAACGCTGTGACGCTAACGGCGATAATGCCTTCAATGACGAGACTGTGGAAACGAAGAAATGTCTGTCAATCAGATATCGAGAGAATGCTGGCTATATGGGAAAATTTGAAGGACACAAGCACAGAGAATGAAGTTGATCACAGAGAAGGTCCGTTCAAACTGATTGCAGTTGGAATTGGGTCGAACCAGCAGACGAAGATCGAGTGTTCCTGGACGAGCAGAGCCGGTGCCTTCATCGGGAATGAGATGCAGCAGAAATATGAGAGTGCGATTCGGAAGCTGTATATGGCGGCTCAAAGGCAGCCAGGAGCGTTCTCATTCGTCTACGATCCAATGATCACATTCCCGAGACTGAAGTGCCAGGTTGGATCACAAACCCAAGCAAAACAGGTGAAGATCAGCTCAACCCGGGATAGCATCATCCTCAAACCAGTAAAACACCAACCACAAGAACAACAGCGATTGTCTGAGCCAGACTTCTCGAAACTCAACATTTCCGACCACTCAGATCCCAAAGCAACCGCCCACGAAGACAAACTCAAATCGCGCACACTCTCCCTTTTCGACCGTCTCCGTGCCAAACAACTCGCCAACAGCACAGTCGCCTCCCAAACCCCAGCTGATCTTCTGCGCCGGCGAGCTTTGCATCGTGTTCCCGAGCTTCTTGATGTCCTCAGACTCAAGCAAAGCCAGAAACTGAATGCGCTGTTCAGATCTGACCTACACGGAAGTCCGAGTGGGACACGAGTGTTGAAGGTGAAAGTCAGCTTTAGTCTCGAGGGTTTGGTCAAAGAGATCCAGGATAGTAGAAGGGTACCTGTGTCGACGGAGGAGATCAAAGAGGCGATAAGCATACTTGGACGAGAGGTACCGGATACGTGGTGCAGTGTCTATTCTGGGGATGGGTTGAAATGTGTAACGTTGCAGGGCGAGGGTTGGAGGAAGGATGATGTTAAGCAGTGGTGTCAGAGGGAGATTGAAAAGATGGACGGAAAGTGTTGAGAAGATACGAGCAACAGTAGAAGTGGATAAGCGTTGTCAAGTTGAAATGATCGTTGGTTGATTGTATAATGCATGGCTTAAGAAGCGATCAACGACCTGTAATGGTTTCGGGCCTAAGTTATTCAGGGCTGCTCTCTTCGAGAGACACACTTCTCTAATCAATAAGCCTTTACACAAGTGATTCTACCAATAAGTTCACCAGAAAGGCATGTGTTCGAGACTGTTCTGCTCGCTAATAGCGATGACTGTTAAAAGACGGCCCAGAGCAGCAACGTTGCGGTTTCCTCCTTACCGACATGGAGCCCTTTTCTTTGCGAACACCGGATCTGTTCGTGCCTCCCTTGCCTGCATGATTGTGATTTGCATCCCTTACTCCTCGCCCGGGACAAGTCTTCGTGACACTTGTTCTGGGGCGCGCGTACCTTCAATGCTGGGGTCATGCCGTCCTTTGCCAGTGCTCGGTGCTCGGTTGTGCCTTCCTCCGTATCTGTTCCTTGCTACACTCTCCTCGCCGGTCTCACCGCGCCTTGCATCTATCTATACTGGACCTGGGCCGTGCACAGGACTTTATCCTCCTGTAGTCGCCAGCGTCTCTCCCTGAAGGAATGATCAAAGACCCAGAGGAGAGGGCATGTACCGTTGGAAGCAACAATGCCACGATTGATGTGGCTCAGTGATTGGGTTAAGCTGACCCTGTGAAGCATTTACGCGGCTGAACAGGAACATTTGTACTTATTGGTGGGTTTCGAAAATCTGCGTGCGTCAATCGTCCTATGGTAGTCAGATTGGCGTCTAGAGCTTCGCGTTCTATGCACTAGAGTAACAAGTCCGAAACTAAGCATTTGTTGCCATTCAGCTGTCATGTCTTGTTTGCTCTCAGTAAAAGTACCTATATGATGATGTCCTTGGTGGCAGAAAGTGCTGCAATGGCGAAACGGTGATACGTGAAGGATGTACAACTTTTCTACCTCCATGGCGGCCAGACTATCGCGTGACTGATATTCTCAGAGTGATGAGCTTGTAGCGTACTTCGATATTCGCGAAGCCCTTTCCCTCAAAGATGAACATACCAGTCGTGTGCGATCTGATTTCATTCTATCTTCGTGCCCAGCGGACAGACAACGGGGCTTGAAGGCAAAGTCAGCATGTCTCCGGGAAGAGAGTCACCGGCACGACTTACTCTGTGGACAAGGAAGCAATTGCGAGCAAGCTTACTAGGTGACTGGATAGATCCATGGTTGTGCTTTCGGTTCACTCAACCGCAATTCCTGACCCTCTGGCGCAGTACCCGAGCTTCAGTTCAAAGAAAAGAGACGAAGAGGCGGGCCCGGCCATTGTGACGGTTAATGGCTGAAGTCGTTGAGATAGATCTTCCACACAACATGACTATCAAGGATCACGACAAGCCGGGGAACCCCAAAACGAAGAAGTTTCTATTTGCATCAGGTTACTTGGCATAGTTCGCAGCCAGGTGCTGTTCTATGGTCTTTTCGTATTCCTCGACTCGAAGAGGCCCCGCATCCCATATTAGTATCGCTTGCACCTTTGGCAAGACTGCTTCAGAGGTCTGTTTCCTTGTACTGCGCGAAGTGGATTGCAGACTCTGCTTGGAAGAGAGTCCATGCAGATAACCAATTACATTGATCCAGGTGCCGGCCTGTAATACTGAAGGCTTAATGGTCTCGAGAACAAGATCGACATTGACCACGGCCTGCGTGCACGTCGGCTGTGTCGAGTTTCGAGGGTACTTATGCTCTACAATGAGGCAACCTGTTTGCTCATCATAATCCACGACGCAGCACAAAAAGCGTACTTTTGTGTTTGGTTGTTGCTGGCTGAGCTGGTAGAGAAAGACATGTGTGGACGCGACTGGGGCATTTGAAGCAGTCTCAGCCATGATCAGACGGGGGCCATGGAGCGAACGAGGCCTCGATGCTATGGCTGAGCTTGATGAACAGTCGGTGACTTATGGAATGCTGCCTAAGAAGTCTCGACGACATGGAAGTGGATCTGTTTTGACAAGGCCTTCGACTCAGGGATGAGAAGAACTGTGGCGCAGAGTCACGTGTCCGGCGACGGTAAGCCACGCGACATATTCCGATGCTGACTATGTCATAACTTCAGTCACTGGAGTCTACAAGATTCTGCCATCAACAATCTTGACCTGCATGTGCCACTCCAGATCACTGTTCTCATCCCGTGGAGTTACTAGGGTCTTAACCTCCCATCTCTGCCTCTCACCAGAGCACCCTTTTGAATCCGTCACTCACCGAGCAGCGTAGGCGCAACACCAGCCCCTCCTTGCCTCGTCCTGCCAGGCACACGATACCGACGTTCCCGAAACCAGCAGCCTTCATATCCATAAGATACCGAAAGCCGCGCCTGATTTGGTTCTCGGTATTGGTATTTCGTGTACTTTTCAATAGCAAGTTTTCCATTCGTCAAGAACAGTGATTGAGCTCGAAAATTTTGGCGCTTTCCGCCCGACAGGCTCTTGCCATCCTCAATCAAAGATATACCTAGCCTGCCACAACACCAATCATGTGGGGCTGGTTCGGCGGTCAAGCCGCCCAGAAAAGGCGCGACGCGCCCAAGAATGCGATCCTCGGTCTACGGGAACAGTTGGACATGCTCCAAAAGAGGGAACGACATCTAGAGTCACAAATGGCAGAAGCGGACGCACAAGCGAGGAAGAACATAAGCACAAATAAGACGGGTAAGTCAAGGCAGAAAGAATGCTCGAACGGCCCAACATGAATTCTTCCACCCCTTCCTCCAGGCCAGCGAACAATAATGCTAACTTCCACGCCCACAGCCGCCAAAGCCGCCCTCCGCCGCAAAAAGCTCCACGAAAAAACCCTCGATCAAACCTCGGCCCAAATAGCCCAAATCGAGCAGCAAATCTACAGCATCGAAGCCGCAAACATAAACCAAGAGACCCTCAACGCGATGAAAAATGCTGGAAAAGCGATGAAGGAAATCCACGGCGGCATGACGATCGACCAGGTCGATAAGACGATGGATGAGTTACGCGAGCAGCAGCAGCTGGGCGAGGAGATTGCGAATGCGATTACGAGCGCGCCGATCGGTGAGCCGGTTGACGAAGGGGAGCTGGAGGATGAACTCGAAGGACTGGAGCAGGAGATGTTGGACGAGCGGATGGTGAAGACGGGAGCTGTACCTGTGGGCGGGGAACTGGAGAAAGCGCCGGCGGTGCCGAATTTGCCTGGTGAGTGCATGCGCTTTGTCGTGAGTAGCCTGGTGGCGGGAATGTGCTAACGTACTTTGCAGTCACGGGTAAGAAGGTGCAAGAGGATGACGAAGAGGAGGAATTGCGGAAATTGCAGGCTGAAATGGCCATGTAAAGGCCAATTTGGGTTTGCTTTGTATGAGGTCGTTCATACCGTGTTTGGCAGAGAAACGGGAATGATTTCCTGGGACCGATGATCACGTGAGGGCCCATCACGGTAGATTGCGAGCTTCGCGTGTGACGTTGAGTCTCCAAGCTACTATCAAGCTTCGTAGCAAGGGCTATGCAGATTCACGGCTGTCGCAATAATTACTTGGTTGTGGAGCAAACACTGGAATTTACTCTCAGATGAGCGGGCAAGGAAGTCTCGAGTTTAACGGCGAGGAAGCACAATGCATCAGGCACGGAGTCAGGAAGAGGACGAGATTCGAGACAGTGAATAGATTTATTCATCTTTTGTTTCCCCAGCTGTTTCTACTGCAGCCAGGTATGGATATGAAAGCTACGAGCGAGCTAATGCCCTGGTAGATGATGTAATTAGATGAAACGTCAGAACGAGGTACATTACCTGCCGTCGTGAGTAGCTTCGACGCTCTGTAGTGGGAACGTGCGAATGCTACAAGGGTATCTGTGAAGTAGAACAAAGTCAAATTAAAAGGGTGAGGCACAACGATGAAGTTCGAAGTCCAAATCAGCAAGATACACCTCCAAAAATAACCTAGAATTTGAAAGTGTGGCTCTTCCCTGCCAGTTCTTTCCCTAGCCTATTACGCTTGGCACCGGTGGTGGTATCAAGCGCTTTGGCAAAGGAATTGAAGGGTTGACTGGGTTTTGAGCCAGCGTATGTACTCAGTGGCTCTGATTGGTTTGATGCATGGAGAATACTCTGTGCGTTAGCATAATCAAACGGCTTGAAGTTAGCAGCCTCGGCATCACGAGCAGCTCGTTCCGCTTCCTTGCGGGCCTTCTTGGCAGCTTTTTGAGCTGTGCTTTGTGTTAGTACTTTTCCATTTGTGACAGCAAAATGATCGGCATCGGCGAGCACAACTGAGACGTCGTCGTCGGCTGCTTCGAGTTCGTCGGCGGCTCGTTTTTTCTTTCGGTCTTTGAGGGTGGATGAGACGTCTTGAGATGGCTCCTCGATTCCGCGGAGCTCACCTACGGTTGGCGGAGGAGGCAGGGTAGTCAACGGTGTGTTTACAATCGGATCCTGGGCTTGAGGCAAGATCGATAAATCGCTTAGGTGGTTTTGTAATGGAATGAGGGACGCAAGAGCCATCTGCGCTGTTGCTGGTTCGAGGAGCGAGCACGTAGGAATCAGCTGCATCAAGCCCCAGAGACTGGAACATGAGCTCCGCGCTACCAGTGGTTCTGTGTAGAGGTCCTCTGTTGTCGCGGTGACTTTTGTCAGATCACCATTCTGTACAAGCTGTTGCATGGCAGCGGCAACGCTCTGCTGGACCTCTTGAGGCTTTGCGCGAGGGTTTGCGTGCTTGAACTGTCTGATCGTCGACAGCTTGTCGGAGTTCCGCTCAAGAACTTCCTGCACAGTAGGGCCTTCAGAGCCTGTCTTCTTGGCATCTTTGATGGTCTGGAGAATTTCTGATGAATACTGGCCAACAAAGTACGATGCTCGGCTACCCATTATCCTCTGGTTGAAGAGCTGGCCTCTGATCTCTGGCATGGCTTCGGCGCAATTCCACAAGTATACGTTCGTCATAATACTATGTATGCCTTCGTCAAATTGCCGGGCCTTCTTGTCACGCCATTCGTGCAAAGCACGGAAGACTGCAAACTGTTGTTTGTCAAGAGTCTTCACATTCTTGGTCAAGAAAAGCTTCAGCCAGCCATCGGGACCAAGACCATTGTCACGGTCATACTGGTGGCGTTCGTAGACTTGCAAGGACTCCTTCTTGGAATTCTCTAGCACGTAGTCTATCAGGTTCGCATCCGGCGTAGACTGTTTGATGAGCGCATTTCGCATGTTGTCATATATGTACAGCAAATAATGCGTGTCGGATCGAGCGTAGTCCAGTAGCTCCTTGGGGAGGGGACGGACTCGCCAATCGGCAAGCTGATATTGCTTCTGAGCATTGAAGTTGGCAAATTTCTGGAGAAGATATGCAAGACCACGGTGCTGATACTGCAGAGCACAAGCGGCGTGGTATGTATCGAACAAGCCGACAATGTAGAGCCCGAGGTCACGCTGCAGCCATATCATGTCAGAGGCGGACCCATGAAAGACCTTGATGATGTTTGGATCTGCAAAGACTTGGTTCAATATTTGGAGATTTTCGCGCCACGGCTCGAGAGTGTCGACTATCCAGTCTTTCGATCTGGTGCTTATTTGCATCAAGCACACCAGGCCAACGTAAGAGTTCTTATCGTTGTGCTCCAGGTCAATGGCAATCTCTTTTGCACTCTTCAATTCTTCAAGCATGTCCAAGACACCTTGCTCGGTGTCGACCCAGACAGGCTCGCTATTTTCGGGTCGAGTAAAGGGGATAGGTAGCGATTCTCGATATAAAGATTGAGGATATTCTAGATGCTCGATCTCGTATGAGTAGGGATGTTTGTAGCCGGTCTCCTCGTCGCCAATACTCTCCTGAAGTGGAATTTGGGCATGCGGCTTTGCTTGAAGCAAAGGCTTCCAGCGTCCTGTTGCGTGGTTGTCAATCTGCCTCGCAAAGCGCAGTTGTGGTTTCATAACCCCGCCATATGAGGTTGAGTGGATCGCTGGATTCCTGACCATGCTATTGGACGGTTCAGGTGTCGCTGACTGGGCTGGGCTTTGTCGCTTGATCACGCCGTTGAACTCGTCAAGGTTTGCGTCAGCTTTCTCGAGCAGATCGTCTATAACATCGACAATCTTTCGCCAGTTGTCTTCGACACCGTCTCGATTCTGAAGAACAGGAGTCTTGACATTAGTCTCTTTGGTCGCAGCTTTGAGTAGCTTGCTGGTCAGGCGCAGTAAGTGGGCATTTTGGGAGTCCAGCGACTTGGACACTTTGTCGCTCAAGGTGCGGTGGAAGCTCAGATCGTGAGCCGATATTCCACCTGCACTTCTGGTGACATTGACCAAGGATGCTGTGACACGGTCTTGATGGGCCTTGAAATTGGCCGGTAGATCTGTAGACATTGTGGTCGATGCGGTCGACGCTGACCGAGTGAACGACCGTGATCGCGACAAAGGATAAAGAAAAGTTTTTGGACGTTGCTGGAATGACATCTGCTTGGCTAGCACAATCAAGTTTAGTCTTCCGCTAAGGCCTGAGGCAACAACTGCTTTGATGTCCTTTGGTCATTGCCGCGTGAGCCTTCACCATTCTTATGTCAAGGAGAGAACGAAAAGCCTTCATTGCATCTAATAAACGTACTGGAAAGACATTGAAATGTCGGCGTCTTTGGCTCCAGAGTGCAATAAGCTCAAAGAGTGAGCTAACAAAGCTGTTCTGTGTTGCCTATAGAGAAACTGACGAGGCCAATTATTCAGGAAATATGATGCTTGTTTCTTGAAATGGTTTTCTGAGAGTATGCGGCACCCATTCGTGCTTGTGGCAGAACTGACAGAGAAGCAGAATATCTTCGTGGGACTTCTTCCACAGATGAGTGTGCGAATCTATTCAAAGAATACAACACTTGCTTGACGGTGAGTGGATGCCTCATCGTTCACCTCCAGAATGTATGGAGTCTAATCGAGATTTACATGACAGAAAGCGCTAAAGGAGAAAGGAATTGACGAAATGATCAACGAAGCCAGAGAAAGCACAACAAGCGAGACTGATGCGGAACACCTGAAACGGTAGCATCATGCTTGCAGACCACTACCTTGGCACGACTCGGTGTGTCCTTTCGAATTCCACACAGGGTCGTGTATACCGTGAACAATCACAATGGAGATCTCCCAGGCTTCAGCTTCTACAGTAATCCAGTGCGACGTCGAGCAAGTGACGTTTGGCGAGACAAGCCGTGGATTGCAGGACGGGGGACACGGCTTCATCTCGACACTATCACATCGGTCCTCAGAACCCACTTCTCTCCGCTTAGAACTTCCTTTCCTTCGTGCAGCAAGCACTCCGGGAAATGTCGATGAAAGAGTGCACTCCCAGCTTGAGGATCAACGAGCACTGGTTCAGGTTGTCTGTCTCGCTTCGAGATGGCTTCAGGGTAAAAGGCGGTCTCTCCGCCTGTACATGCTGTCAGGTAGATGAGCAGCGTCCATGTTGTCTTTGCTGCTGTGCCTCCGGGGCCTGTCACTTTATTGCTCTCATCATAGTGTTGGTCGAAGAATTGGCCTGGCCTGTACCTGTATATCCTAATGTTGGGGCTTAGACCAAGTACCTCGCCGCCCCAAATATTCTTGTCTTTGTAAGAGACAATGAGATCTTTGATTGCAGTGTCTTCCCACAGTCTCTGAGCAAACACCGGGTCTTCAATCTGGAACCGATCATTGACCCGCGTAGCCTCCCCCTTTCTCGGCTTACCTGGCGTGGTAGTAAGCGGAAGAGTGGACAGAAAAGACACGTAAGTCTTGCACAGATTCGACGTAAAGAGGTTAGGAACCACCAGAATTTGATCTTTTAGGGTTTCCTCAATGGCCAAATCTGCGGCAGTGAGGATGGGCTTGAGAGGCGGCCAGTTTGGAGGAGCTGGTTGCTTAGGCTGGGCTCCATGATCGGCGGCTTTTGTTCTAGTCTTCTGTTTCGGCGGCATGTCCCTTTACAAAGTGTCACGAGGTCGATGCTATGCGCGTCCGAAAGGCCGTTCGATCAGACCTCCACGTGACGAATGCGAGAGAGCTCGTTCTGCGATGCACGAGTTTGACTCGTGGCACCAATAAGACAGCGAAACTTGGGGAAAACATCTGATTCGCCGCGGATACTTTAGCGTCCATTTAGCGTCCATTTAAGCAGCAGGGTGCTGCGGCAGAGGGCTGCTTAGTGCACGCTTTGATCGAGGATCACATCTTTGCGATCCACATGCAACTTTGCTCACCACCAAGTCAATCTTCACGCCAGATGTCTAGACGCGAGATCGCTCCAGCAATCGGACTACCCAGCGAAGTGGACGTAGAAGCGCAGACCTACAGATGTCGGCGGCAGGTGTAGCCACGTCGACGGTAGGTCTGCTAGACCGATACTATTCCTCCTCATCAGTGCCTCGAGATTCCAATGCGCCAGAATATTCCTCTGAGTCAATGCATGTTGAGCGCTCAAATGAAGAGCAACCTGAACAAGATGAAGCAAAAGCCTCGTCACCGAATCGACGCGAAGATGAGGCGCAGACAGCCTCCGACCGACAAGAAACGCTAGGAGGGTTATTAGCTGCGCTGGCGACAAATGCCATTGCAAAGACTGAGGAACAGCCTGCTCCTCGATGTAAATCTGCTAGCCCTCCAGCGGAATCGCCAATATCGCAAATTTCCCAAACTGGAATGCCGCAAGTTAATGGCGAAGGTGCCACCTTCAATTCAAACAACGACAACACCCGCTTGCCGTCGACCGACTTGGATGGGACCTCCCGTCCTTCTATGATCCCACCCGACCCTTCGTTCCTGTCACAAGTACCAGATACTCTTCAGCCGATGCCTCTATACGACGAAGAAGTGGCCATCCCTTTCCCACCCTTCGACCTTCCTGTGGATATGGCGCTGCAAGAGCCAATTAGCGAGCCTATCCCAATGAATGTTAAACGACAGTACGATGCGTTCGCACGATTAGAATTCGCAGACGGAATCTTCTACCTCAACACGTATCAGTGCGAATTAGGAAGAGATCAGCATGCTTTCAAGGACGCCTTGAGAAGAGAGCGAGAGGCAAAAGAGGCGGCCGAACTGGAGAAACACCAGCCAAATAGCTCCAGCGGAAAAGCATCACAACGCTCGCATGCAATTAAAGCCGGTGAAAGCCAAGTGCAAGGCAGTGTAGTGAGTGAAGCAGGAGGCTTCGCGGGCGTGGACGAGCAGCCTATTGAAGGCTATGGTGAGAAAAGGAACGGCCAGGACGGCAAGCATCATTCCTCCCAGGCATCTGAATCATCCGTCGTTCGGCCGTCTGAGGTATTACACAACCCATCTTTGGCTCCGTTCGATTACCACAAGGACGTGATATATCAGTCAGTGCAAGCAATTCCAGCGCCAGACAACGATTACGTCGAGGACGAACAGCCTGCCCCAGTCACCGCAGATCACATGCCTGACCCAAGTAGCTGTCCGCTCATACCAATTCACCCGACCCTGGATCCTATTGAGCAGTCCGAGGCCGATTGCATGAAGGCCATATCCAGAAGACATATCAGGATTTTCTGGAATTGGCAAGAGTCGTCCTTTTACATGGAAGTACTGGGCCGCAATGGTGCTTTCTTTGAGCAGGAACACATTGGTCAGGGTAAATGCGTTAAGCTTCACAGCGGTGCTCGCATTCAGATCTCGGCCGTTGAATTCACCTTCCGCTTACCAATCACTCAAGCAGAATCCATTGACGAAGATGAGGACAGCGCGGCGGCCGGTGAGGGAGCTCTCGATGCTTCTCCCGTTGACACAACTACCGTTACAGAAAACGGACAGCCCGTCAAGCTGAAATTAAAACTGAACACGGATCCAACAGGTTCGCAGGTCGTTGGTCCAAATGGGGAGGCGAAACGCAGAGGACCCGGAAGGCCGCCGAAGAACGGCATCATGTCACAGAGGGAAATGAAAGAACGAGAGAAAGCAGAGAAGGAGGCGAAGCAGCGAGCCCTTCATGATGGCCCATCCTCTCCCGTACTTCAACGTAAGCCATCCAAAGCGCAACTTCCCCAGCCGGGGCCAATACCAGAAGTACCCAAGCCAGAGAAGAGAAAGTACACAAAGAGGAAGCGAGAGGATGGCGAGGAGGAAGAAGTCTTGCCGTCAATCGAAGGACAAGAGCAGACTCCTGTGGTCGAAACCCCACTCCCACCGCCTCCAGCCAAACGAGCACGGACAAAGTCGTTCTCGCCAACCTACAAGCCATACGAAGAATGTACGCCCGAAGATCTTGCTCGACCACCGCACAATTACGCGGTACTTTTGTACATGGTTCTGTCCGAGACTGGCGAAATCACACTGCGACAAATTTATAAACAAATGCAATCTCGATGGCCATACTTCAAGTATGTCGTCGACTCGGATGGCTGGACCAGTAGTGTTCGACACAATCTCAATCAAGAAGTTGGCAAATTGTTTGAGCGGGGTCGAAAAGAAGGCAAAGGTTTCACCTGGCTACCAAAGCCTAATGCAATGGAAGAATATCAGGCGCAAAAGAATAAAAGGTCCAACGCTCCTCCCGCTCCGAAACCACGTCCTCCCCAGCAGCGACCAAATTATGCTGCAAGTCAAGGTCAACAACTTACCTGGCAAAATAGCGGCCCATTGCCCCAATCGAACCGACCAGGCGATACCTTCGTGCATCAGGGATCTTGGCCTCCTCAGCACAATGCTGGCCGCACACCGCAGCCTGGAGCACAGCAGCATAGCGCACCTCAGCCCAATGGACAGCGTCCTATGTCGACTCAACCTACCCCTGTCCAAATTCAGAACAACCCTGATTATGTCCCTCCAGATTCTATGTTGCCACACTACTTTGGGAGGCCCGCCCCTAGGTTCATACCAGTCACTTTTGAGGGCTTGGCCGTCATCAATAGATTCCAGCAGTCTATGCTTGAAGCTCTGCCCAAAGATCCAGAGACTCAGAACAAATGGATCACTATCTTCGATTCGGCCAAGAAGCGTTGTCTACATGGCGCTCCGCAATCATTGCTCGAAGGTGGCGAGACAACAGAAGAGGCTACCATTATCGAGCACATCAAGACATTTGTTCAGCGATACCGTAACCCAGCCTTCGAAGCTTTCAAGACGCCCGGAACAACATCTTCTGCTGCTGGAGCTCAGCAACCTGCGGCCTCTGGTAGTCCTTCTGGTCCTACAACAACACCAGCACCAGCAGCTACACACAGTCCTCAAGGTGCTCAGCCGACTCAGCCAACACCGACAGAGCACTCGAGACAAGCATTTCAATCGACGCAGCCTGCCGGACCAGTCGCGGCGGCGCAAGCAGCACCCTCCAATAGGCCAGCAGCTTCCATGACAGACGTGTCAGCGAACAGTGTTGATGGAGCTGCACTTAATCATACTGCACCACCGGCAGCCTCCTCGAACCAATCTGAGGCATCTGCTGCACCAAATGCGTTATCGGACACTGCAAGCGCCGATAGAGAAAGTCGAACGGATACCTCAGCAGCACTCCCTTCTGAAGTACCAGCTTCTCAAACACATGATCGCCCGACTCCTGCCGCTACTGTACCTCCGCCACAGGCTGCCTTTACTGTGCCATCGGACGCGGCTCAGCCTGCTAGCGGCGCTAGTGTCAAGACCGACACAGCTCCTGTTGCCGAACTTGCCACGTCAGCAGCCACGGTGACTTCGAGCGGCTCAGCTCCTGCTTTGACAACTGTAGAAGTTCCTGCGACCACATCTTCTGTGACCACACCTCCTCCCGGCATTGCTTCTGTGGCTACGGTCGCAGAAGTTGCGTCATCCAATAAGGAAATAATAGTAACAGACACAACCACTTTAAGCGACGATACTGCCAACGAGCATTTGAGTATGCCTTCAGGTGCGGCGGAACCTACAACTTCTGGGACCGAGATTTCAAAACTGTCAAAGAGTGGAGAGAGCTAGAGGCCGTGGAACAGGTGAACGCGATGTGGCGATTTTGATAAGGTTGTTTTCATTAGATGTGCTTCACGAGCGGTACGATGCGCTTAAAACGTCATTTGCCTATTAGATGGTGATTAGCACGATGCATGAAATGATGAAATGATACCCATAATACCCAGAATGTGCATTACTTCTCTCTCTCTCTCTCGGGGCCCCAAGGCTACCAAGCTTGCTGTGACTGATAAACTGCCCACATATGAGCAGCAATATATTCAACGCATGCGTGAACGATTAAACCAATTCCGACAAAACATAGTCGAGCGAGGATTTGCAAGGCATGGCATGCATTCATCTGTAGGTAGTCCGCAGATCCGATCTCTTCCAATACCAACTTCTCCGAAAGCACTACTGCATTGAAGCCGTCAAGATGAGATCGACCTATGAGCCACTGGCACTGAGGATAGCATGTCACGAAGCGAGTGCCGTCTTATCATGCGTCAGTAGATCAGTACTCCGAGAACACAGGAGGTATCCCGGCGTGCGCTGCTCAAGCCGTCGATTCACATCGGGCTGCGAACCTTTCAGCTTCTCCTGGAAAAGTGGACTTTCTTCTGAAGTCTTCCAAGTCTCAAATCGCGGTGCGTCGAGATTGACCTATACGATTGGGTCATACCTCCGCGACCCAGCCTTTGACGCTCTGCTGCGATTTCGGCCGCTTACCAGTTGCAAGCTAGCTCGTGGACCTGGACGCAATGAGAAGACATGCACGAACGGACAGAGACAGGCGATTCTGTTGCCCACTGTTTGTAGGCTTGGCAGTGATTCCGAAACGTTGTTGCGAATCATGGATCTCATTCGTGATTATGCTTCTCGTGCCTCTGCAATCACTAATACTAACTAAGCAGGTCAGTTACCTCTCGACCTCTAATTCGCACAATGAATAGCGTAAACCACGCACCAAGCCCGGGTTCAGGCCATGTAGGCGAATATTCGAAGCTTCATGCGTTGCGAGGACACGTAGTTTGGTGTGGTGAGTCAGATGGTGGCGCTGATATGCCCTGCCTGTTCATCATGGTGTGCGTATTGCTTTCCCTAAGACTCTGTTGCCTCTGCAGGACTCTCGTTCGTCAAACAGCTGATCATTTTCTTGAACACTCTCAAGTCATCGACAACTCGTCACCACTCACGTACTACTTACAGACCACACTTTCTTTCTTAACGAGTTACTGTTCCTTTCTCAATTTGTAGAGAAGCACATTACCCTTGCTGATGATGACCTCATCTTCTCGCCATTCTGCGTCCCGCATGTGACGCTCTCTGTATGTGCCAATTGCCGCTGGAAACAAACCAATCATGACTGTTCTCTCTGGTACCTCCATGTCATCTGTGGATTCGATACCTGACTCCTCACAGATTTTCGCCTCGGTCATCCTCGAGCCATTCACCCTATCGTGAGCGGTGTGCTTCTTGAAATCCAAATCGCTGCCCTCGCAAGGGAAATCGAAGCTGTACTTGGCGTTGCCCATCTTCTCCATATTGACTCGCAATTGGAGGGCCTTCTGGAAGATATTGTCAGTTAGGTCATCGAGGAAACACTGCTGCGGCCTCACTTCATCGTCTCGTGGCCACCGCGTTTTAATGGAAGCCTTGATACGCTGGCAGGCAGAGTTGGATCTGTCCGAGGGAAAACTGACGATGAGACGACGACCGTCGAGAGGCACGGGCTCAGCGGCGCCTATCAACGGCCACTTTTGGTATGCAGCGGTTGCTTCTTGGAGAATGAAGCATTGTAGCAGGTGGAAGACTTCGGTAGCCATGCTATGCGCAGCCTGACCGATTCGGGGTTCAACATATTCTTCAAGGTATTGGCGGATCCCATTTTCCATGATATGATCCTCCAAGGCTTCTGATTTGCTCTTTAGGTAATTGCTGACATGTCTCAAAACTCCGCATTCGACGTCGCCTTGGGGTGCTGGCTTCAGCGCCCATTCTGAGACTGCAGCACCGATGATGCCAACCACCAAATCAAAGAGCTGCAGCTCGATCTTGCCCTGTTTCCATTGCTCTCCCAAGTCCCTTGGGTCTTTGGAGGGCCACTGTCCAAAGAGGACCTCTAGTAGTTCGACTAGAGCTTTTTCGTGTGTGCCTTCGTTGAGAGTCAGGGGCCTTCTGCCATCAATCTTGGCCCGTATGAAATATTTTGTTGTAGCTTCGAAGATATCTTCCTGAATGTACCTCATGGTTGTCTTGATCTCGCCAACATCCTCGTGCATCCCGGATTGCTTGTAACGCATAGTCCAAATGATGTCCAACTCGCCAGGTGATGCAGTTTGTGTGTTATCGAACCGCTCCCACTTTTCACCATTACTCCCTTGAGTCGTGTTTGATGTGAGGTCCTTGAGCTCGTCGAAACGTTCATGGGCCCTTTGGTGCCTCTCAAGAGCTTCCTCAGTGGTGAAGGACGCTCCACACTTCGCAGTTTCGCAGGTGAAGGCGCCAACATCGCCAGCTGGGTTGGAATGGGTCTGCTTGTGGGCGAAGAGAGCGTCCCGTCCAGGGAACACTTGCTCACAGTGCTCACATGCAAAAATTATTGCATTACTACTGGAGACTGTAGCGATTCGTTTTGAGGAATGTTGATTTTTAGCGACGCCAGTAGATAGTGGTTGAAAGTCCAGTTCGGTGACGCTCTTTGCTGAACTAAGCTCGCTCTCTTCGTCACTGTCTTCAACGGTTCGCTGAACATTCGCAAGGGTGGAAGTATAAATGCAGGTAGCCTTTCTCTGCGTGCAACTTCTGCAGGGCTTGCCGAAATCGCAGCTTTTGTTGTACTTCTGACAATTATCGCACTTGACTGAGAGATCAATCATCGACTTTGTTTTCTTCGCTGACGAAATATCTTCACCAGTCGCCGCCTTGCGTTTCTGGGCGCTCGGCTGGTAAACTACTTCTCGATTAGGGGGTTTTGGTCCACGTCGAGGGCGCGTTGCTGGAGCATCATCAGGGTCGTCTGTTGGCTTCAGCTTCCGTGACGACAGAGGCGGCGGGTGATGTCTCCGTTTGGAGGCCTCGATCTCTTCTTTGGTGAACACTCCCTTCTGCATTGCCTCTAAAGTCAGTGCAGCTGTGCCTTCTCGGTAGACTTTTGGCATGTCGCCCAGCGAGATGCCTCCTTGAAATGCCTGCTGATATAATTTGTACTTCAATTGTTTGTCCGTTACTTCGGCACGGATTTGGGCATTGTCGCTAGTCGCTAGCCGCTCGCGTATATCCTTGAGCGCTGCAGGAAGATTTTGAAGGAGCAAGCTCTCTTCCCCTTTTTGCTCGTCGATGTATGTGAAGATGACGCGGGTCATCTGTGGCTTCCATATGCATCTGCCTGCCATGATTGTATCAAATGGAAAACCGATATAGTCGGGAAAGGCAGAGCAGAAGGTGCTGTGCTAGAGATTGCGAGAAGCAACTTGTGATGCCAATACGTAGTCTGTACTTTTTGTTTTTTCCCCCAAACATACAACGTGCGCCCTGTCTGTCACCGCAAGGTTTGCACGATTTTATCACTCCGTGCATTCAATCGTGAGCACTTGTCAATATTTCGCGTGGAGCCTGCTGAAACACAAAGGAACCTCGAGTGAAAGCTGGGAACTATTCACTTGAACCTCATACATGGTAGAGCACATGCGCAACGAGCGCAAGAGCTACGTGATCGTGCTTGCCGAACCTATGTCATTCCCAAACACCCTTCACTTTGTGCATTTTTGCAATTTGCTCTTTTTTCAAGCTTTTCGTGCGTCACGATTCCGGTAGCATCCTGTGAAGTTGAGTTCAGTAATGGCTGGCCCTGTCAGAAGCCGTGGTGCAAAGGCCTCGAACTACGATAGGTCAACGAGCTTCGCTCAAGTCAAGCGCCACCCTCCTGCTCTAGAGCGAAGCGCCGAGACAACGGAACTGCCTCAGATTCGGACCCGCGTTGGCAAATTCCCCCAGCTATTAGAAAGCAACAGCCATGTTCGACTCTTGATTGGCGTCGACTTCGGTACTGGCAACTCTTCTGCTGCATTCGTAATTGTGGATGGGCCCCATGACAAGATGCTGAACTACATTCGCCGCATCCAGCCACTGCATGCCCGTAACGAGCAATTCAGGTTTCCCACACTTGTTGCAATTAAGCCAATCGACGTCCAGCACGCTGAACTTGTCTTTGCCGAAGATGCGGTAGATGCCCTGCAACAAGGCCGCATCAAGGTCGAGAACTTCTTCTTCTTCTCCAAACTTGGTCTTATCGATGACTTTAAGGGTATCTTTGCGCAAGACAAGGCTACTCTTGAACAATTGCAATCCAAGCATCAAAAGGCACTGAATGTTAGCAAAAAGTTCGACACCGTGACCATCCAATACCCAGATTCTACACGAGAGGTGGTCACAAAACTGGATTCCATCGACAAAATCATTGTTTGCTGCTTGCGATACTTCTTGGCTTTGATGAAGAAAACACTGGTTCAAGAACTCGAGCTCACTTCAGAGCAGGTGGATGAAGTTTTGAGGAACAAGGCCGAAGTGGGCTTCGCTGCTCCAACATTCTGGAAAGATACCATGCTCGACAAATTCCTGCGACTGATTGGTAAAGCAGGCTGGCCTGCACGCTGCAAGATTTGGTCAGAACCAAAATGCGCTCTTTCGGCAAAGCTTGCGCAGAATTTCGCAACTTCTTCGGCTCTGCAACGTCTTGAGCTCACTAAGACATACTTGGCTTTGCCCCGGGTCGTTATTGACATCGGGGCTGGATCTTTGGTCAGTGCGCCTCTTCCCCCGGTTACACGCAGCTTCTTCGCCTAGTCGGGCATCGTATCTTGCTCCATCGCGACTCGAACTAGGGTGCCCGCTGTTGTGATGCCATACCATTTGCTCCCGCCTTTGTTCGATGGACATGTTCACTGACTCTTACAGGACACAACAACACTTCAGGCTGCTGGGCTCAAGGACAACGTCATCAAATTCGCATGCATCGCTGAAAGTGGTGGTAGCCTCTGCGGAGGTCGAGTCCTCAACGAGTATATTGCGAAGGAGCTAGAAGCAGTACTGAAGCCCCAGATCAATAGAATTCTGAAGCCAATAGCTCATGAGAGGGGCTCAAAAGTCACCAAAACCGAGTTCTTTGCGAGCTTCGACTATGACAAAACCCGCCAGAACTTCGATGGCACGAAACCAACATATAGTATCCAGTACAGCGGCGATGGCAGCATGCCCGCGGTGTTACCTTCTGTATTTCCCAAGGGTGTAGACATTGAAGGGTTTGGTTTGACTAACATTCATGAGTTGCTGGCTAATGCTTGCGCAGAAGGCGATTAATCAGCGCACACGATGCATACCTCAAGAGAGTCTTTCGACACGTTGAAGACCAAATCAGCAAGACCCGGGCTGTCGTCGAAGATGGAACCCAAATACAAGTTGTCTTAGTTGGTGGTGTGACGCGAGCGCCATACATTTCCCGTGGAATTGAAAAGTATTTGCAAGACAAGCCTGACATCACAGTGGTTGCAGCTGAAGACTTTAAAATGCCCCTTGTCTCAATTGGATGTATCCTTTGTTTGGACCAACCAGTGATCGGTCGGCGTTTTGCATCGAAAGAAGCATATGGCATTCCAGTTGCGGTAAAATATGACAGAAATTTGCATCGAACGGGTAATAAATGGGTGGACGAGAGAAGTGATAGAGGCGTTGAGGCTCGGAGTCTTGCAGATTGGATCATTGCAATTGTAAGTACTTTGAAAGCATTGTGATGAACGTCGTTGAGGAAACTTGGTTGACTGACTTTGGCGTAGGGAGATCGCGCAGAGCGCACAGTCGAGCAGTACGAGTACACTGTCGCGTTCCTGAAGGACGATGAGAAGACTCCGCGCAAGGACAACCCTATGAACGACCCCACCGTCTACCCATTAGTCCTCGAGCAACAGATCCTTAGCACCTCAAATAGGGAGTATGGCACAAGAGACGGGCAGGAATTTGGCCAAACTCCCATGATCGAGCTCATTCACACGCTGAAAAAGAGCCTCTCGAAAGCACAGTGCATGGAGATCCACAAGAATGCTCATAAAAGAGGAATGGGTTTCCAGCAGGACAAAAAGAACGGGAACTAGTTTTTCATAACTTCTATCCGAGTAGTTTTGGACTGGCCGGATGTAAGGCTGAGATGGCGGGTGGAGATCCCCAAGACAGGCGACTGGGTATCCGCTGATGCGCTTGGAGAGGACGGAGTATGGAGTGAGGAAGTCTCTTTCGCGTCGACTATCAATCATGGTGTGGATGAGGGTGACCAATACTCGGAACATTTGACGGATCTTCAGAGTAGAGATGCTGATTCGTCGTGAAACCAAAGTCGAAATGTGTTCGGTCTAGATCATAAAGCTGGCGGTGCGTTTTTGAGCTGGCATGGAGAAAATTTCGGCTTTATCGAACCGGCAATTGATTGATTCTTGGTGTACCTCTAGCTAAGTTCTATTTGAGAAGTGGCAGGACTCGGGTTACTTGATGATGTTGTCATTGTTGGCTTTTAGTTTCGGCGGTAGCCAAAGTCCTGTGACTCCGCCATACGATGTAGTCTAGCAATACCCTCGACCAATGTGGTGATGAGACATTTTTGATCGATTTCTTGAGCGAACATCTCTTGAGTAGTGACCGAAGCCACTGAAGAGGCGACAATCTGCCATGGCACGCAACGAGTATGCGAGTTGTGCGGTTGAGGCTGCCCAAATCGATCGGGTCAGTCTCTATCACGCAACATGCTCAGTAAAGGCCGCCCAGGTTGAAGCGCTTTGCCGCATTGTAGAAAGTCTTCGAAGGCTCAAATGGATGGAGTAATAAGAGAGACCTCGAGAGCACAATCCCTCGAGGTTTATGTGTTCCAATATCACTTATATGCCCTACTGCGAAGCAATTTTATATATTTGGCTCATGCAGAGTGGAACATGATACTGACGAAAACGCGAAAAGCGAGCAATCAATGTGAAGAAGGGAGCTTCCCTTTGGTGAGGTTGAAACATCTAACTTTCCCAAGGCTAGGCGGTCGCCCGGGCCATCGGGTTTCGGATGCGACAAGGCTGTTCTTGGAGGCAAGGCTGCAAGCAATCCGAGCTGTCTGCGCGAACTCTTTCCCCTGAATCTGGAATCATATCCACTCACGTCATCTCCAAACAGTTGGATCTTGCCAGCAGCAGTTTGACAGGGGCGGCGTCGGCCAGGACCCTTCACATGTTGAGCATTTCCTTGCAAGATAAAGACGATCACAACGCCTCAGTTCTACATGAGACGAATGACGTCTTCAGCTTTACACGAAGACGTCTTGGGCATGTCGTACTTCTTGTTGTCCTTTCCCCAAGCTAGATCTCCAGCAAATTTTTACCTCCTACAGGGGTCCTGCGTAATCTTTAGAACAATGTGGTAAAATCGGGTCCAGTGCT